>JAHWFP010243973.1:0-24636 GCA_023313725.1 Lithobius niger
GGTGGTATTGTGTTATTCTTGCTGGATCTTCCTGCTTCTTCGTGATGTTGACAATAAGCCACTGTACACGGCGGTTGCCGATCTTTCGGGAGTTGTCTTGAAGCACTTTGCCGATAACCATAAAGGATGCATCAAAACAGACTTTTTTTGACCTTTAAAAAGAATTCGGATAGAGGTCCAAATTTAATATACCTCCTCAGGTGGACTGAGTTTTGATTGGGTTTCCTTAAGGGCACCAGTTCACCATTCCGATAGCGTTGCCCATATTCTAAACACAGCGTCCATATTCTTCGTCATCCAGTAGGCTGATGTGGTCACGTGATCTCGTTTTAGTTATGAAAATTTGCGGCCCTGCAGCAAAGTGTTGTTCCTTTTTTTAAATTTACCGCTATTTTCTTTATTACTCGAAGATTCTACGGTCTGCATCTCGGATTGAAAAAGTGAAAAGACACCTTTAATGGTCTTGAATGCCGACAGGCTCATTTTTACTTGGCTCAGTTTGAATCAAAGAAAACAAACAAACTTTATGTACGCTTTTTGCCAAGGAAACGAGTCCAACTAAAGTTTTTTTTTCAACCTCGCGCGACACGTCATCTCGTTGAGGTCAATGGTGATGGTCCTGCCATCTGTTTGCTGTACGAGTGGTGGCTTCAGCAGTGCTTTTCAAGGTCGAAAATTTGCTGGATATTGTGTATACGAATATCTGACTTTATTAAAATGATTGTAGTATGTAACGAACAAGTGGTTCCCGATTGAATGCTTGCCCTATCGCATTAATTTGCTGTCACAATACCCATTTTCCCCGTCTGTTGCCTATGATTCGGCACAAGCTAAATGTATATATAAATTATGATCCCAAAAGGCTGACAGGTACAAAAGGCAGGCGAAAAAAATCAGCAATACCTAAAGCAAAATTAGGAAAATTGTAAATTTCACCTTAAAATCTTAAACCCTATATCCTTGAACAATTAAAAAACTCAAGTTTAAGATTAACGTCCCTTCTTTTCGCAGGTGGCAGATTTCCCCTCTTGCAATACCCTTGAAACAACACCTAGTTTCCTTCTTCTCCCCCGGGAGGTCATGTGCCAGAATTCATAACGAGTGCGTTTACGAGTTCAAGATTTAAAAAAAAAATACTTTAGGCCATTTAAAAAAAAAAAAAAAGTTGTTTCTCGGGCATCACCGCACCGCCTGAAAGCCGCCGCACGGACCTTTTTTTTTTTTCATTTTCCTAGCCATTTACCGCAGCGCTCACAACAAAATACGATTACGAGACACCAGACAGAAAAACAAAAAAAAACAATCACGAGCACCACAACAGCAATTATTGTTGTGGCTAAAAAAAAAAACCGCCCGCCCGAATGGAAAATTTTTTTTCACCCGAGAAACAACTTTCTTTTTTTAAATGGCCTTAGGCTAGGTTTAACGAAGGTTTGTCAGGTATTAGGGTGTCAGCCTTTTTAGCTGTATGCTTTTCATCTGTTGCCTCGTGACCCAGACCCCTCGACATGTTAATTTTGCAGTAAATGTTTGTGTAGGTGTTGTAACCTAAAAATATCCCAAGAACATGCTGTGATCACTCATGCTGTGATTGGTCCAAGCAAACCAGAGTTGACAAGTAACAGCGCTGAAGTGAGATTTTAGACAAGTTTCAGTTTTTTAAATTACGGCTAACTTGATATAAATTGTGAGTTACGCCTTCGTGTTCCAAGCGAGACAGGTTTCTTGCACAGACAGTCCACTAGTGAATCCCTAGTAGCATTTATTAGTGGAATAAAATTCTGGAGATGTTGAGTGACCTAGCTATAGACGAAAATTGACTTGTTGACATGATGGCCAGTAGCCACTGTGAAACTTTAGCCACCAGAAAGAGGTTGACTGCTTCCCACAGCTATAAGTCTCAACATCCACTCGATCACCAACAAAAAAAATTGAATGGCAATTAAATTTTTTTAGGCCTCTTAAAAAAAGAAAGTTGGTTCTCGGGCATTTTTTAATGAAATCTGTGTGGGCAGGCAGAATTTTATTTTTTATTTTTTTATTTTTCGGCCCTATTATTCTGTACTTTTGGGAAAATATTTTTTATTTTGGGTAAAATAAAGAACACTGCATCGTAATTCTGCTTAAAATTCTGTCCATAAAATTATTTAACGACACATTGTGATTTTATATTTCCATTTCTCACTAAGACCATTTTTGATCTGTAACTGCTATTTTTGCCGCGTCGTTCTTTTTATTTCCCGTCAAAAAATCGGTGCGGGAGGGCCTCAGAACCAACTTTTCTTTTTTTAATGTCCTTATCATAGTTGCAGTAAAACAGGCAGAGGTAGAAAGTGTTCTTAAAAGCAGGCCTTCCAGCCAACTTCAATGGATAAAAATAGGAAATATAGGTGTTTTTTTTGTTAAAAAAGAGGAGCTTTATAGGAAAATCAAACAAAAATTGTAGGCGGTTTAGAGGAATTATTAGCCAGGATGCAGTGGATATGGCTACCATTCAATACTTTTTTGTTGTCCTACAATACAATAAGAAGAAAAAACACTTTTGAGTGCACACACACGGTCCGTATATGCTTTATTTGGCTGTGTTCTGTTTTCGTGTCATGCTGCAGCGTTCTGGAGTGGAAAAATCAATGTTGTTCTTTTCGGATCCGATTAACTGTAGCTTAGCAGTGAAACACCAAAACAGGGCATTACTTCAGTTCGGAGTAGAAAAATATAGGAATCCTATAAAAAAAATATAGGAAAGCTAGGAGGACTGTAAAAGTCTCTTTTATTGTCCATATTTTATTGCATTCCTCTAGCAAAAACCAGCGGTTCAAGTTACTAGTGCTGAATTTTTAGTTGCCAGCATTTGATTTCCAGCTGGCTAGAGGCCTGTGCAAAGCTGCTGGTCATGGAGGATGGCCCGAATGGTTGGCGTGACTCGTGTGATGGATGTCAAGACTTCAAGCCTACCTTCGTGTCTCGGGAAGGGAGAGGCTATCTTTTAGATTGTGCTACCATTTTCTTGCAAAATTGTCCCAAGAAAACTGAAACTGTTAATTTGACTATTTCCTTTCTTAAGTCTAATACACTAATTAGCCTTCAGTTAATTGTCTACTCAGTTATGAGCACTGTGATAGTTACGAGCAGTATGATAACTAAAAGCACCCTGGTACTTAGGCTTAGTTGATATGTTTAATTTGATGAATGGTCATTCAGTACGGTATTCAAGTATATATATATTTTTTTTTAAATTGTATTCTTAAGGCACCGAACTTAACCAAAATTTGTTTAGCACTTCAGTCGACATTTTTTTTTCTGGTATTTTTCCAGTGGGTGGATTAGATTAGATTCTACATACCTACACAAGAAAATCAGTAGCGCCACAAGGACACAGCAAGAGATTAAAGAATGCTTTAATCAACATTTGCCTGTAGGTACCTCAAGAAAAACGTTAACTTTAAAATGAGGCTACATTTTACTGCCCATAACTGCTGTCTGCAGTTAGGACTCTCGTTTATGTGGTTACTTTGTAAACTTTCGCAAATTTAAGCAATTTTTACATTACAATAGTTTATTTCAATTGTCTTTAGGAAACCATACAAGTTGTTTAACGCTATAGGAACTTATTTATTCAAAACTAGGGATCGGCCGATAAGACTTTTTTAATCAATCTGATCTGATCTGATGTCGATACAGACAATAAAAAAAAAAAAAATCACAAAAAGTTCAATGTCCATAAAAATGCCACTTCAGTTTCTGGTATTGCATGGGTTCCAACTGCTAAGCTTATCCCAGCAAAAACAGCATTTTTACTCTTTATTCCTACTTTCGGCTTAAGTACATTCTTCATCTCAGTTAGATTTAAGTTGGTCGTAAAACTTCAGAGCTTCAGAAATCACATACTACATTTTCATTATAAACTGCGCAAATGGCTTTGCTTTTCTCACTTGGTTGTTGCTTTTGCCGTGCTTGGTATCAGTTTTGCAGGGAAGACGGTTGTTTCTTGGCCTAACGAATATCTGTATCAGACGCCTTACAGAATCCGACACCGATACGGGAAAAAACACCGATAAATGCAGATTATACCGACACCAATAATGAACACGTAATCAGGGATACACGTTTCCTGCAAGCTTTTGCATTAATTTTTTTAATATCCGTTGAAGTATGGGCGACCGAAGAAGTTCATTAAACCAAACTTAGGGTCTTAGAACAACCCTTCCCAATGTCGGTCACCACTCGGCGAGTGGATCAACAGGAGACTTGGAACTTGGCTTTACTTGGCAAAACGGCAACTACTTACAGCGCATGCTACTAAAAAAAGGGGTATCTCTGGACCGTACAAGTTAGAGACGAACGGTTTGTGGCGATATGTTCAGATTTATAAGGGCTATATAACTGGATTTTCTGCATTAATACTGGAGTTTAAGATAATTGCACAATTTTGTTAATGCATAAATTAGAAAAACCTTGCATCATACAAGACCTATTTGCATCATACAAGACCTATGCGAGTAGAAATTGTGAAATGTAGAGTGCTTTTAAGGTCTACTGGCGACTGCTACTAGATTGACATTCGAAAGGGTTGTCTTAGAATTTGCAAACTCTTGGATTTTTTTTCAGGAAAATGCAGAGTTGTGGGTACCTTTTGCTTGAATTACATACAAAATTTAGAAAAAGAAGAAAAAGGTCCTTTGATGTCCAGTGAGTAGTATAGTAATTGATTCATTTGACAGGGATTTAAACAAAGTATCTCATTGGGGGTAAATTTAAGCTTAATATAATTTGTAAAAATTGCCAGATTCGTTGCTTTTTTTGCTGCAGAAATAGCGAACTTTTTACAGAAAATGCATCTCTACTACAAGTTGAACAGACAGGCTGTGGATAATAATTATCCCCATACTATGAAGTCATCGTTCACAACTTGGAAGTTCTGTTATTTATTATTTTATTAATTAGTAAAACGATAATAATTGGCTTCGGATCAGCAAAAACGTATATAGGTTTGACTAATCAACAGGACTGACCCTATCATTAATACTGGGAGTGCTTCGTTGGTAATGGAGAGAAGCAGCTCTCGTGAACAATTAACGAAAGAGTGGCAATCTTGTTTAATACATACAACATAAGACCCACACTATCGAACAAAAGTGTGTCAACCTAGTGGAGAATTTTTTTTTGGCAATTTGACTAACAATATAGTTTAAAAATAAGTCTTAAAATGTTAATAACACACCACACATAACCTCAACAATGGTATATTTTATTTTAAAACTTGTCTAAATATGCAAGTATTACACTTAATTCAATAATTTGGTTTCTTAGTTTTGTAAAAAGAAGACAATAGCCTTAAAATACCTAACATATATACAAATAATATGGAGTACTTATTCATGTGTTGCAGTCATATCCTATGGTAGAAGTAACAATATATTTGGTGGGTTTACAGTATGGCTGTGCTGGGCATCGGATTGCTATGGCCAAATTTGACTATTTTGAGGATCAAATGCCCCACTTGAATTTTTTTTACGGCTTCCAACTTTCCAAGTAAATACCTTGATTTTAATTATTTAGAAAAGAATATTACTCCCGAAAATCGTTGTTTATCATTATTACTAACATGTAAAATACGTAAAAAATTAACAAGCCTATTTACACTTACTGCATGCAAGTAAACCTGCACAGATACCGCACCGATTAAAAAAGATATCCAAAATTTATCGCCAAATTTTCATCAAGTTGTATTTTTCTTTAATTGTCTAATAAACGTTAAAACACTTTTTTTTTTTAAATATTAACCAACTGTTAAAATTTTAAGGCTCAGCCGTACCAATATTGCCTTTGGTATCGGCTAACTGCTTTGGTCAAATATCGTTTTTTGATGTTCCAATACACAATTCGAACATTTTTTTTTTAAGCTTTCCTATGGGGCTAATTTCAGAGCGATAGCTTCAGTCGTTCCTCTCAACTTATTTAACAAAAAACAAAAATACGATCCCAAAAACGCACATTAACTGCAAGAGGGCGTTTGAGGTTGGGAATTTTTCATCAAATTTTTATTTTCAATATTAACAAGCTTAAAGGGCTTTATTACGAAACTAATTTCTGAATATGGAACTTTACTGGGAGTAATGGATCGGATCGGTGAAAGTCGATATCGACCGAGCCTTAGTTAAAACACAGCTAGGAAGATAGTAATTTCATGAGCAAATTGCCATGATCAACACGTCGTAATCTCTACGGTTCCAGTTATCAATATTTCAGCAAAAGTTGCCAATACCGATCCGATCCTGTATTGGTGTCCGCAGCCTTAGTAAAATTAAGAATTATTGGGTTGGAAAAGTTAGTAGCCTACTGCGGCATTGACAAGATATGATGGGAGACCAAAAACTACTATCAATAAAATATATATTGGGTTCGATAGGGAATACAGTTAAGCTCACATTTTAAGGGCTATGGCATACACAATTAGGCCTATGTGTGATTCTTTTTGTCCTTAGTTGTGTAAGAATGCCAAATTATACCAAATGTACAAGTAAATTTTACGAAGTCGTGAAAGTGATCAGAAAATCAAAGTACGAACCAATTCCTGACGCCATCTAGGTGATATCAGCTGTACTTGCCATCTCCCTAACATCTTAATGTGAAAGGTTCAATTTAAACTCTTAAAAGCTATAACGTTTGATATCTGTGCACCAACACAGCCAGTAGGATTAATATTATCATCATTGTCAAGTTATTTCAGGTAATTGGATTCCCACAAACGCTTGGGCCCGTAAATGCAAATCAACACAAATGCCGTCTTCAAGGCAACTGAACTAAGATGACAGCTTTTGAAATCAGTTTTTCTGTTAGTTTCATGGGTTAACCATCATTGGAAGTTGAGTATTGGGGAGTAACTATTTTTGAGAAGGCAAATACGTACTGCAACTGAATAAAAGTATTATGATATAATAGTATTATGAGTATTGCACACAACAAACACACATGATACACAGCGCCATATGAAATTTCTTCAAATTTTATGAAGGCGCTGAACGTGAAAGACTGTTTTTTTGTGAAACCAGGCATACACATTTCATAGAAAATGAGCTAATGGTTTAAATTCCCATTTTGATCTTCACAGAAGATAACTTGTCATGGAAAGAAAATTGAGGACGCTGCTGCTGCTACACAGTGGCTCGCCGGTACTGTTGATGAAATGTGCTAGGAACCTGCAAAAAGAGTAGAAAAAACAACAACTATTAACACTCAGTGAAGGAGGGAAGGTAGCACACACAGGTTATTAGCTTAGAACATATTCAGAGATTCTTTCTTCTCTGAATAAGTTCACATTTTATTAAAGCTGTTTAAAAAAAATTGTTTTGCCAGCATTGCCACACTGCCAAAAGCTCAACGCTCACTAACACCACCAAAAGGGCAACAAAAATTAAAATTCATTGCATACAACATTTTATACAATAGAGATATAATATAGTTGAAGATTAAATTTTGTATTTGAGCATTGATCTGCAAGATCTGAAGCCTAAAGAAATAAAATGCAGGTGCCTGCATTTTATGAAAAATTTAAACCTGCCTATCCTCGTGCTCAAACTTTAAGTCACGTCTCCATGTGTCGTATTAATCCATCATTTAAGTGATCTAGTTTAGTTTATCCGAAGGAATTACTTTACTTGGATCAATTCACAGGTACAGTGTTATTTCACTATTTGTGGACGGTAGCCAAATCTTGGGCTATGACACTGATAATGTTAAGATTGATTGGATCAGTAGTTTCCAGATCACAAACTTTCCACTAAAATATCAACAACGTGGGAATCATACTAGACACACTACCTAGCAACTGGTTTAGCCGTAAATACATGCATTGAAAACTTTCTACTGTATTTTAATAATCGTTAGGCTTTTAAGGAAAACTGTATTACGGTACTTGGTTCTTAATTTCAGTGTCCACTAAATGTTGGGAATTGGGATTTATTTCGTTATCGGTAAACAACCTTTTTTTTTTCCAATAGCCTGTTTGCGTTACACTATAGTGGCAATGCTTTACAATCCGTATTAATATCAAGAATATTACTAAATCAATCCTAATAAGAATAATAATTATCTTTGATTTTGAAACAGCCTACTTAATCAAATATCAAAGATCAAAGATTGAAACCATTGTTGAAAACAGCCTTGGCTTGGAACTGATAGCCCCCCACCCAATTACTGCAGATATATTTAAAACGGGGAAAATCAGCCGATCACGACATGTTTGCCGTCATTTCAAGAAACAAGTCGAGCGATCATTATCTTGGGTTCAGGAAACTGTCCATGACCGATTGGGATAACAGAAAGCTATTGTATGATAATTGGTGACTATGTTACCAGGTGAATACTCTTCAACTGGTAGTAGCTCGGGAGGAAGTTGGGTTGATGCAATTATAAAAAAAAATCTCTTATAATAGTCATGGGTAAGGGATAGTCTGATAACATTAAGTACAGAAATTGCAAGTCCCATTGTAATAACCTATCAGTTTATTTACCTTTCTTGTTGTGATACTTGCTAAAAAAAAATGTCTGGTTCTAACTCGAGGGTTGCTGATAAGCAATGGTTTGAAATAAATTAATTGCATTGCAGGCAGATTAACTGAAACTGGGTTTGGCATTATCCCTTGGTAACTGGAAGCCAGACGATCAATTACAAAGATGTGAAAAAAAGAACGTACAAAGCTTATCTTCAGTAACTAGTAGCAGTTCCAAAAAAGTTGAATACTCAATTAAAATTTTTTTTGTAATAACTTGATCATTGAGCATCTAGCCAAGGACTGTAATGTGGCACCATATTCAGTCCATTGAGCTGCTCTTTATGGCGTATCGTATCAAGTAACTAGTTGGCTATCTTTTAGGTAAGGTCAAAAATCTTGTCAGCTTTCCAGTAGTTCTGTTGCTATGTGTAGGTATAAAAACAGTGATTCTCTTTAAATCTATATAGACTTGGTCTGTCTTAGGCTTCCTTCTGTTTTTGTAAGATTTATTTACTTATCTAACTATGATCTCTACATCAACTCTCTCCAACATCGCTCGCGGCTCGTCATTTGGCAACAGTAGACAAATAGATTGCAACTTGAATTTTAGTCCCACTTTCCAAAATGGTGACCAGCAATAGAGACTGACACTCCTATAAGTGATATCTGGGAACCATACAAGTTACCGACACATAACTTGCAACGCTGAGCTCGTGTTTACAAGGGGCTACGAATAATTGCTTTGAAAATACTGTTAAGATTAAATAAAATTGTACATGACAATAAATGCATAAAACCGTGTAGTATACACGATTTGATAAGTGGCAAGTAGAAACTAGGAGAGTGGTTTCTGGGGGTCTACGGCCAAGATGCACCTGCGGCTGGATTGACATTATCGAGGATTGCTGTATGTCCATTTTGGGAGGGCACCAGAGTGTGGCATGCCAGTCAGATTGTAAGCGACATAGTGGTATTAGACATTCACTTTGCTAATGTGTAATAAACTCAAATTTACGTGGTTACCAAATTTTAAATAAGCTTTAAAGATTTTAAACAAGGTAATAAAAAAAGACTGAATGCAAAAAGAACCTATCCTTTCCCTTTTTGTGACGTATCCCACAGAAAAATGTGGTTTCAAAAATTAAAAGAGTAAAATTTGGTATGAGGGAAATACTGTACATAGATTCGCAAGATATGTGTAACTATCATTCCGGGCCCTTTGCAGCCCTCGACATCGTAGTAGACAAAGAAGAACTCTAAAAAAGAAAATATGCCCAAATTTGTTTGAAAATTCAGTGGCTTAAAAAAACATTCAATACCAAGTTGTGGAATATGTAACTTTACATCCATTAATAAAAGCACAAGTTTTATGAAAGCATTTTCAACAAAAATTTTCCCACATCTTGCCCTTGATTCCACTGGTACGTGTCATTGTAATTGGATCGCTTAAGAATTTCTCGATTCTTGTGCTTCAATCCAAATCTCAAGTTTTGTGAAACAGACTCAAAAATATGTTTGCTGCAGCATATAACTGTAGTTTTGAAGCAGGCTTGCTGTTTTTTTTAGCTGGTGCTTGATTTTTTATTTTATTCAATTTTCCCTCTGTCCTTTTCTGATATTGCCTTACAATGATGCAATTAGCACATTTAAGTTATTAATAAACAATTAACATATCATAAACTTAATCATTTCTGGGAAGTGAAAGTCTTAAGCCAAAAAATAAAGAAATGCAAAACAATTTAGTTGTATAAGAGTTCATAAATTTCAACATTATGATATCTTGTGATTGTGATATTTCAACCATTTTGTAAAGCTGAAATGCACGTGAAGATAAAAAGGAGGGGTTGAGGGCGTTATGGCCCCCTTCAAGGTGAAACTCTGGTAGCCGGTGATAACAGTGGCGATAAAATGACATTATGAAGAAAATAATTACACTAACACCACTAGTCTGAAAAGTGAAAAGTCAACTGAAATTTTTGAAAAACACCTGTCTTCTTCAGAAGCAAAACAAAAAATAACAGCTGTTACATGTTGTCAAGCGAAGCAGACGACACAGAAAATTTTTAAACTTCCACCACGTGCGTCGCAACCACTGGCATCGTTCTGGACTGGATGGGTGTGAGTAAGCTCCCAGCGCTCATCCAATTTGGCGATCAGTTTGGGCAAAACTATGGGAACCAGTGAGGTTCATAAGGGGACCGCGCGTGCGAAAGAAACGTTTGATAGTTAGAGACTCAAGAGTTCACAAATGGGCTCCTTGCTTGGTGTTGGAATGCAGGAGCACTGAAGCTTGGTCCCAAGCGGTGTTGGGGGACGCCAGTAAGTATCACTCCACGTCGGGTAGTGCCTATTTGTTCCAGAAACCTCGCCTCCCGTTTCCGCTGGGTTTCATCAGTATACACAGATTTACAATCGAGGCAAGGAACTTTGTTAACCACCTTGCTTAAGGCTCTGATGTTGGGCAGTGGTAGCTTGGTGGAATCACAACATTTGGCAACAGCAGGGGCTGGTGGCTAGGGGAGGATCGGAGCTGAAGATGCAGCACTCCTTTTTTTGCGAGTGGGGTAACGGTGGTTGGGGCGAGTTTCAGGTAGGGGCTGAGGGGAGGGGAGACAACAGTCATGGAGCTAGGAGCAGAGGACTGAAGGAGCTTCTTTGGGTCTGACGGATATCTCAGGTGGCATTGGATTCCTTGTTGGCTTAAAATCTTGTGGGCCACTTCACTCCTATGTGATAAGTACGTCACAAACTCAACGGACGAGAAGGGGCGGGTAATGGGTCTGGAATCGTTTTAAGTCGAGGGTCCAGGCCCCATTACCCGCCTGATTGAGTATGTGACGTACTGACCACATAAGAGTGAAGTTGCCCACAAGATTCTAAGCCAACAAGGTATCCAATGCTGCCTAAGATAGCCTTCAAACCTAAGAAGCTCCTTCAGTCTTCTCCTCCTAGCTCCACGATTGTTGGGGGCCCCCCCCCCCACCCCCCCGGAACTCTCCCCACTACCGTTACACCACTCACAAAAGGAGTGCTGCATCTTCAGCTCCGATCCTACCCCAGCTCAGCTACTGGCCCCTGCTGTTGTCAAGTGTTGCAAGTGTTCCTTGCCTCGATTGCAAGTTTGTGTACATTGGTGAAACCCAGCAGAAACTGGAGGTGAGGCTTCTGGAACACAAAGGGGCCACCCAACTAGGAGTGAAACTTAATGGCATCGCCCAACACCGCAAGAAGACCAATCACAATATTGCCAACACCAAGCAAGAAGCCCATTTGTGTGCTCTTGAGTCTTTAGCTATTAAACGTTTCTGGCCCACTTGTGAACCCCACTGCTCCCACCTACAATCAGATTGAAAGCATAGTTTTGCCCGAACCGACCGCCAAATTGGATGAGCGCTGGGAGCTTAGTCACTTCCAGCCAGTTCAGAACGATACCTAGAGATCAGTAGTTGCGGCATGCATGATGGAAGTTTAAATTTTCTGCGTCGTCTGCTTCCCTTTATAACACGTAATATCCATTGTTTTTCTAAGTATTTTTTGTTCTGCTTTTGAAGAAGAAGACGGGTGATCATCGAAAATTTAAGGGGACCTTTCGCTTTTCAGACTGGTAGTTACTGTATTTTCTACGTAACTCCAACGCATACAAAACTTTGATAAAGTGCCAAAATGATAGAAAAAAAGCAGGATATTAGACAACACTGCACCAAAATATAGAAATTTCCCACTGCAGGCCCTCTGGATTCACCCTTGATTGCACAGAATCACAATAAGTTACATTTGCACTTTTTTGTTAAAAATCACTATCTAACGACTTTTCTGCTCTCTACTACAAGCAGTTCAGGAATCCATTACAAATGCAGCATACTTATAATTATGGACAAAATAAGTTTAGTTAACCTTATTTTAATTAACCTCCTCAGATTTAGCTTTAAAGGTTTTAATCTAATTCCTTCATAACTAGCCATGAACAGGATTCGTACATAACAGACAAAACCCTTTTCAAGGCTGCCTTACAACCAATTTCAAGGCTTACGTTGTCACCATTTCCTTTTAGTTTGCAGCAGGAAGTTAAACCGTCATAAACATTATGTCCTTCGTTCCCCAATGCACAATGAGGAAGGAGGAATACAGAAGCTAACCACCAGTGGAACAGCATTTGCTTAGCTGCCTCTTTTGGCCAAAATTTCTTGCACTGCACAGCACCTCTCTTTTTGTCACCAGTCCAATCCGAGTGGAGCATCCTTCACAGAAGAAATGGATTTCGCTGACAAATTTTTGCTAATCATTTATTTAATTTTACGCTTACACCCGAAGGCAGAAAGGGTGCGACTATGTCGCAGATAATCTGGCACAGACGCAGACCAAAGTGCTGTTTTGACCAAATTTCTGCCGTTTCAATATTTGACCGGTTTCGACAGTCCAATACACCATTTTAACCGTCTCGACGAGGCCTTTCCGTTGGTGGAAGAGCCAGATCAATGGGATAAAGCAGTGAAAAATTATTCAGTAAAAACCAAAAAATATGTGGTAACCATTCGACAAAAAAACCAGATTAGCTGCAGATACTTTTTTCCCGACAATTGACATCGCAGACAGTGGCAGAAAATTCTGCTTCTGGGTGCTTACATTAACATTATGGCATAAAACTTCATTCTAAATAAAAGACACTCAGAAAATTCAAGGCCATTTCAAGGCTATGACAACAAAAATTCTAATTTTCAAGGTTTCTCAAGCCTTGAATTTTGGGGTTTCAAATTTAAGGGTTTTCAAGGACTGCAAGGCTGTGTACGAACCCTGCATGAAACACAAACACCATTGTGATAACACTATTGGTAGGGCCGTGCACTAACCCCCCCCCCAAAAAAAAAAACTCATCACCAATTTCAACAAGTGCAAAACCAGACTGGTTTCAACAAGCTAATCATTTCAATTGACCACCATTTCAACATCACCATCTCTAATCACACTTTAACATTTGGTGTGTCTTTAGAACCAACAACACCCAACAACCTATTTATGGGAAACAATTTCCTTATCACTTCCTAGAAGCTCACCTCCACATTTAACGCAGATTCCTTCAGCGTAGTTGGAGGGAAAATAAGCAACTGGGTCACTCCAATTAGGTCAGAACACTTAGCGTCCTTTTGCACACAACCAAGCTAAGGCCAAACCTTCTAGGCCATCCTTTCTGACTATGTGTTTAGACGATATCTGTTAAACTTTCTAATTTTATGTGATGGTCTTGCCAATTCTGTGAGCCATATGCGGCATCAAGTAAATGGGCGAGACATCCTTACCAAAAAAGGAAGTGTGAGGGCTACGAAACTGTGTGGTAACACTATTGGAAGGATTGTGCACTACCAACAAAAAATGTATGAAATGTGTGTAGAGGGGACAACGACAAGCAACCATCTATAACTGACCTTGGGATAGTCTGTCAAAGTCATCATACCTTTATCCTTTGATTTCATATTATGTCAACATTAGGGATGTGCGATACTCGAAAAATTCGAACAGAGCCGATTATGAAACTTGTACTCGAACTCGGCTCGCTGCAAGTGTTCATACTCGAAAAACTCGAATCCGGCAAAAATGCAATAACTTTTTCAATTTTTGTCCGATTTTGACATTCCAATATATCAAATCGATCGTCTCGACGAGAGCTTTCCAGTGGTGCAGATGAAAAGTCAATAACTGAAAACATTTTCAAGTTATATCCTCAAAACTGGACAACCATGACCCACACAGTCAACGAAGCACCATCTTTATTCCTATTATTTTAACAAATTAAAGGGAAACTTGCAAACAAAATATTTCCATCAAATACTCGATTCTTCTATTGCAAACTCGGCTCGGTTCGACTCGAATTAAACTATTTCTACTCGCACCTAAACTCTTAGACAATGGCAAGACGTGAGCAATGCAGAAATTACAACAAAACTCGGATATGTTTTCTGCAAGCTATTATTCGCAAGTTGCCTGTCTATGGTGACTTTATTCAAACTAAGCAGCTTTTGGTTACTTACAGTAACAAGCAAACATTTATTTTTGTTTTCTGGACTGTTCATTTCTTAGGCCACATAATTAAAAATATTTTTCTGGCACCGCAGCACCCTAGACAACGTTCCGCATTTTTTCAGACCCACTTGTACGCTCAAATTCAAAAATAAATCAAATACCCTCAGTATTTGCGAATTTTCAATAGGCTGCTGACACAAACTAGGTGAAATGGTTTGTGTTCTATCTTAATCAGGCCTCCTCCTTCATGTATGTTTCTATTTGCATTTGTGAAATTCCTCTATTTACATTTTTGCAGTTCCTCTATTTAAGTATGAACAGTTTATCTGTTGTTGCCCCATTACAAGTCCTATTCAAACTCGGCGGTCGCCGTAATCTGCTGTACTTATGAGGTTGCTAGTTATTCTCGTGTCATCTCTGCCATCCCACCGTAGGAGTAGCAGCTAACACATCTTAAAGGAGTATTTAATAGCCTACACCTTATGTACCATGTACCGTGCAGTGAGTGTGATGCTACATACATTGGAAAGGCAAGAAAGGGAGTGCCCGAGAGGGCAAAACAACACATGGCTGGCAAGAGGCATAATATGGAGTCTTCAGCATTGCATCTCACTGCATGAGTACAGGACACAAGATTGATTGGGAAGAATACAGCGACTCTCTTGGCCTCAAACTCTAGAAGTGATCGTTACCTGAGAGGCCTTGAGTCTCTGGCTATACAGCACGAGTTGCGGCACAAAAAGACCCTTATGAAATTATAAGGCCTATGAAACCCAGGCATCAGTTTTCTGATTAGTCGGGAGTTCGGAGAGTAATGAACACTGAGGTGGTAGAGACGAGAGAAAGATGAACAACCTCCAAATACAGCTGGCTACGATGACCACAGAGTTTAAATAGGACTTGTGATGGTGCAACAACATAATAGAAGGACTGTTTGTGCCAGCAACCTATCGAAAGTTCGCAAATATGAGGATATCTAATTTATTTTTGAATCTTGAACATGCAAGTTATTCTGAATGACTCCGATTTCGGCTTTTATCTTCTAATATTTAGAAAAAAAATCATGCTCACCGCACATTGTGAAGTCCATCTTCTAGAATTATATGTTAGACTTTGGTGCATGAACTCCCACTACCATCGTAAAATGGTACAATTGTAAAGATACAGAACCTAGCCTACATTTCAAAAAAATGCTTTCATCCTGCTAAAAATTATACAACTGAAATTTTTCTTTAGGAGATTTAACCTTGTGTTGACCATAAAGAAAGTTGTTTGTGGGAAAAAAAATTATCCTCATCCGATAACAGCACGTTCAGCAAATTAAAAAAAAGTAATAATAAAATCCGCATGCCTCACCTTCTTTCGGAAAATATTTGTGTGGGCTTATTACTATGTTAATTTACAAAGAGGTTACGAAGCGTATTTCAGCGAAGTTAGTATTTTGATGGCTTTTAACGGCTGTGTCAAGGTTACCACCTTTATGCCGGTTTTTGGTTTCCCTGCTTAGCTAACCCATTTGACTGGCAGGCGAGCCCAACTTACGTCCAACCCAGTACACTTTACATTGTGTACTGTTCGTTCGAATAAACTGAAAAAAGCTGGATTTTTCACCATAAGATAATAACAAATGCTCCTTTTATCAAAAGAAAGTACCAAATTAGTACCCGGTTGCTTTACCGATGCGATAAAGTTCAGTACACATGCAGAAAAGCAACTTTAAATAAGCATACATTTTCCAAGTTACGACTTAATTTTGCATCTCTTAAGTATCATTTCTTGACTAAAAATTGAATAGTTAGAAGCCAGAAATTGAAGCCTAAATTTCATAAGCGTGAACGAGAGCTTAAGTGGACGAACCCACATGCAATTTAACTTACAAGGGTAACAAAATGTGCCCCAAAGTCTTTCTAGCCATAATGCTTTTGAAGCCAGAAGCATCCACGTCAACTTGTATCAGTACAGTGAAAATGTAATAACTCTTGGAAAGCATACAATAGTTATATTGAATGATAAATCGGGAGATGAAGCCTAAAGTGACAAGTTTTAATTTTGAAGGGCTACGGGATCTTCAGCCGAAACCGATTTATACGGATTATCACTTCTTGTCACTGAAGAGTTTTATTTAAATTAATCTTTAATCGTATCTAAACTTAATGTTCCAGGATTGAATTGGATTTAATAACCAACTGATGTACCTTACAAAAATAAACCCCTATCGTGCCACGAATGTATCCACAAAACAACAGCTGGTTTGCAATGAGTGCTATACAAATACCACATAGTCTGTCATGTTGCCCCTACATTCAGTGAACTGTTAATTTTTTTTAAAACACAGACGTTGACTTGAATACTTCTGACTCCAGGCAATTCGGATGTTAAAATTTCTTACCTGGTTAGACCCAAACATTTCCTGTGATGCGTACGTGATGTACAAGAAGCCATCATCATCTTTGTTCTCATGGTAAACTTGAGAGAGAGTTCTGGACATGCTGGCCATGCTTTTGTTGTTGACAATGAGATAAAATGCTTGGTTGGAATGTAGCTGCATCCTATTTCTGAAATAAAATATAAATAATGGTTTACTTTTTTTTAACAAAAATAATTTTTCTTACAACAAAAACTTCAAATTTATAATAATTACTAATAAAACAGTTTTTTCTTCTTTTTTTTTTGTTACTTCAACGTTGCAATGTTTTGGTTAATAGTGATGATGACTGAGCAGTGTTAGAACTCTACACAACTGCCGGAAGAAGCTTAGTTAATCAGCCACACGAAACAGAACGTCTGAGTCAGATCTCTTTCGGGGGCTGTGAGGGACTATGCTCGGCCCTCATTACTACCGCTGACTGAATGACAGATTTATTTTGCTCCTTTCTGGAAACCCTCTCCTCAGCCATGAGCAAATGTTTCCCAGTTTGAATCTCCAGGTTGTCCCGTTTTCTTACTAGACTTCTTCCCGCTCTTTAAACATCTGGTCAAGATCCAAAAATTAGCTGTTTAACCTGCACAAGCCTTAGTTTGCTTCAGATCTTACAAGGCTCAACAAAACTAATTAATATTTATATTAAAATAAAAAACTGGATAGAAAAATACTTTCACTAGTTCTGCAAACGTGTACACCTCAAAGTTTAGTAAACTTGTATATTTTGATCTTGTAAATGTGGGCCTGGAAAACTAGCTTTGTCAACTTGGCATATATATATATATATATATATATATATTATATAGTGTGCGCGGCGTATCTTGAGTCCTGCACTTTTTTGTGATCAGCTACGTCTTCCTGGAGGGGGCAGCTTTAACCGACGGCTGCCATTGTTTTTTGTAACTACTTTGGATATCAACCAGGCACTCTGCGACTAAACATGTACAATCGATTATTTGTGTTCATTCTGGGGCGAACTCAAGATGGGCCGCGGACACTATAGGTATCCTTTTGCAACATTACACGATTTTTGGACTATTTCACTTGTCTTGTACCTTGGTCAGTCATGGAATTTGATATGGCAACCACTTAGTTGTCCTTGCTAACTTTGTTTGTGGCCCCACGAACCCCTCACAAAGCCTGCATGTGCATTGGGATTTTTTTTCCTTCCGTTGGGGCTTCTGCCGTTTTGCCGTAATGAAAGAGGTATCCCTCATGCCCTACCCTTCCACAATTCTATGCCTTCAAAGACGGTATTGCAGCAACGATTAACAGCAGGAGAGAGGTTTTCTGGCTAACAGTTAGTTCAAGATAACGAATGCAAAAATCCAGCAACGATGAAAAGAATAAAAAAAAACTATACAACAGAATTATTTTCATAAAATGAAATCATTTTTACTTTTTCTAAATTTCTTTTTAAGTCTTGCTGTCAAACTGATACATTTTATTTAAATCTTATTTGGCAGTGTTAACGATGACAACCTTTTACAGAACCCTCGAGACGAGTTAATTAAGCAGCTATAGCTCTTTAATCTATTTTTTGAACTCGTTATCGTCTGTTGTAAATTACATAATTAAAAAAAAAAAATCACCACTACTGTCGCATACCCACAGTTATTTCCAAGGTTGAAAGTGAAAGTTCTGACGGCACCAGTTTGGCCTTGGCCTATGGATATATCACTAACAATGGATTGGTATCAGTAGTGACCTAATAAAGTCCAAGGATATACTTTAAACTAACGCCTGAAGTAAATGTTAGTGAACAGGAAACCGCTTAAAGGGACACAGCATCAGCTCTAAACAGTCATGACGCAAACGTTTTTAAATTATCTACGTAAATCTTTACTAATGGAGTTGACAGTGCAATTGTGCTGATAAACAGGTAGTCTAGGCTTCTGTGGCGGCAAAATAAAATTTCTGCACCAGAAGGCATAATTTTTTTTTACAAATTTCCTGCGGCATAATTTTCACAATTGTTGTAGCACATAATGTAAATTAATTGCTCTTTAGGGCTCATTCATTACGGCCGAGGGGGAGATGGGGGGAGGATAGATGAAAATGTTACTAAACTTTTTATGATCATCCCCATCCCTTCAAGACCCTGACGTAACACTATGAGCACGTAAAAAACGAGAAAGAAAAAGCACGAGGCAAGGCTGTTGTAGAATGTGTATTTAAAAAAATTTGCAGAGTATTGATACTGACATTTTCAAATCCTCGTAAACACCTTTGTAGCCGAGACGTTTGACTTTTTTAGTTCCAAAATGTTCTTTTTCCACCAATTTGATCAGTAGTTTTTTGTTGACCTTATATTAATGGGGCCTAAAAAATTGTGAATCTTCCCTCCCCATCCAGAAGACCAAAAAAAATCCACGATTTCCCCCCTCCCCCCCAAAAACAATTCGCAATGGAAAGTACGATGTCGGAGATCTTTTCCTGGTCACCGAATTTCACTACAGAAAACTATCTGTGTTCTTTTCTCCTTGAAAGCTCCACTGGTAAACTGATAATTTTGTTTTTGTTTTGTTTTATTTTTTAAACCATTAGACCAGGAACCTTTGATGTGCCAATTAATCATTTAAACCATTGGTTAGAGCAGGCATATATTTTTATGTTTACAAATTTAATGGATCATCTCTATTAGTCTTTTATCTACTAAAACCCAAAAACAAACGTGTTGTACAACTTTATTTTTAAATTTCTTTGAGCCTCGTTTAAAGCAAACTAACACTTGTGTGGATAAACTAGCTCATGATAAAAAGTACAACTTGCGTCCAATCAAAAAGTCCACGTTTCAGTGCTGTTTTCAAGGTAAAACGACCAAAATAAAACAAACAAATTATCGGTTTTCGCTATAAACCAACTCAGTGCGGATGAACCAGATATTTAGTAACAGACATAATTCTAGTAAGGAGCAATATAGACCCGGACGTTCGAACTATGCCTTCTCCCGTTATGGAAAAGGTCGAGAGTATGTGCAGCGAGTCTCTCACATGCCGGGAACTTTGGCAAGGACCCTCTCCAGTTTTTAATCGTACTTCTAAGCAGCTAGCCTGAACTCTGCCACCAGTCAACCACCATGACCACGCAAGGAGAAAAAATGAAGAAAATTGTTTAAGTACTCATGGAAATTATGGAATAGATGTATACCTGTGTATTTTCGGCCGCAGAAATTCCTGCCACTGTCTATGACAACAGTTGTGTGGGAAAAAAAATTGTTCACAGACAATTTGCGTTGCACCCTTTTGTGTAATTTTTTTTAACGAAATAACTTCTTACCAATACTGTACTTATAATCCTACCACGTGACGAAGATCAGAGGATTTAATTGCTGCTTCTCTGTAAAATTTGTCTTCTGAAGGGAAGACGGCACAGTGGATGTAATACAAATAAAGCCGATGTATCAAGAGAGGGTAGAGAAGCGAGCTTAGGATGGTGTAGTAACACCGTTGGATTTAATTTAATTACAAAAAGCTCTATCGGGACGGGGCAAAAATATCTGCTTTATTTGTATTACTATCACAACACCACCTTCCCTGCACAAGCCTTACAAGGAACCACCAACGATCTATGAAATTTCTCACAAGGTGTATTGATTTGGCTAAAGGTCTCGTTGATACGATTAAAATGGTGCAGCCTGTTGGAATATCAAGATAGGTAAAAAAAAAATGAGCAAAATTTGCCCACAGCGGCCTTTTAGTGTCCGCACGTCGCACTTATTCTTCTTCGGGACTTTCAGTATACCCATGGGTGAACCTGTGTGCACCAATGTGTACCCTGTATTGTATACATGAAAAATAAAACGGAATACCGAGTATACTGCTCGTGTAATCTAATTTCAGAGTCATCCATAGAATTTTTATATTCCAGGCTTAGTTTTAGGACTAGTTTAAAGTCAAGACTCTACAAAACTTCCGCTAATTAACTGAAACTAGACACCGTACTGTGATAAAGTGCTGTGTCTGCTAGAAAAAAATTTTAATCGGTCCTTTGGTACACTGAATCATCAAGAGTGATATGGTATGGTTGCTAGGCTAGGTAATTGAATTAGTCCAAAGACCAAAAAGCAGGCGATGACTTACGGTGTATTAAACTGTTATCAAGATAACGGCACGAAACGATAGAGAAACCCACTAACTCCCAATTCCGAAAAAAAGAGTCTTATTTGACATGTTTCTGTGTAAACTTGCGCACGTTTTAACACTATTACCATCGATTATTATCTCGGTCTTGCGAAAATTTCAGTCAACAAACAACCCAGACAGTAATTTATTAAGCTAATTTTTTTTATAATTAAAAAAAATTCAGTACGTGCATTTGAAATTCGTCTTGGTGGTTAAATGAGGGTGGTCCACAAAAAAATTTATAAGGCTGCTAAAAGTTAATTAAATGGTTCTCGGGAGTGCACACATGGTTTTTTTCTCAGCGTCTAAACGTTTTTTTATGACATTGTCCAAAAATTAAAAAAAAATTTTAATCATGCATCAGTATTTTATCAAACATTTCCTGGAGCCGAAAACCACATCAGCTCTTTCACATGAACGCTTCAAAACAAATTTTAGGGTCGTTCAAAGGCATGCCACAACTAAAAACTTGGATCTACAGAATGACTTTTGTCAAATGTGCAATTTTGCACGCTCATCCTGGAATTAAAACACAGATATTTTACTCCACAACAAAATGTAACCTGCTGATTTTGTTTTATCTGGGGAAAAAAAAAAGGCATCGCCCGTATCTGAAAAATCACGAATAAAACTTTAAAAAAAAATAAAACCGCCCTCTCGCGTACATTTTTTTTAGTACCACTCCCGAGAACCATTTAATTTATTTTTAGCAGCTTAACCTGAAATTTTTCACCCAAAAGGCAGTGGAATTAGGTTTGCATCTGCATTACAGAATACAACTTAACTAAAAAACAAGAAGAAATAAACTTGCCTAGAAGTTACCTAATCAGCTCTTAAATGAAATATTACTAGCTATACTAGGCGTAGGTACAAGCACAGATGTTAACAGGAGCGAATAAATGCCATACACGTCCGCAGGACGTGGGAGTATTCACGTTGCAACTCTCGCTTTGTATTCTAGCATCTGCACAAGGCCGCCTGGGAGAGAAGCAGCAGGTTTCAGCTCTCGGCTCCAGGCCAGTTGATTCAACATCATCATAATCTTATTTTATAAAGCAATGCTAAGAGGTGTTAACTTCCTGCACGTGCGAGAACTGGCGTCAAGTCGGGAGGCAAAGCGATGCAATTTACTCCAGTCGGCCTTGGCTCGAGAAACAAATTGCCTTCCTCGTTTTTAAGTTCATTTAAACGCTTGTTCTTTCAAACTGACACACGCTTGGACTATACGCGGCACAAGGCAAATTTTTCACACTTATTTATTAGGTAAAAACCTACATGGCGTAATTTTTAACGTATATTTTCTGCAATAGTAAATATGGACACTAGTTTGACAACTGGCCGTAATGGATGAGGACTCTGTACGAACGGTGGAACGTGGGGTAGATGCGTTGGACACGCCATTTCGTTTCTGATATTACAATTCCTTCCCAGATGGGCCATAATTTAAAATAAAAATACCATGCAAGATGTCCGTCGGCTTATTAAGAAAAATCATGATATGTTTCTCGTGAAGTTGCCGATTACATTTAATAATTTCTTAAAAGTCTTGTCATCTGAAAACTTCACACACTCAAATTTTTTGAGGTAAGCAGAGTTTTAAAAATACTAATTTACTCCAATAAATTACAGCAAAACTTATTATCTTTATTTAAATTCTATAGTACTGATGCTTTAAAAAAATATGAAACATGTCATGTAGTTAATATCATAAATCGCCTATTAAACACCCATGGGCTGTTAAAATTAAATCGATAAAAAAAAGGGGGCCAGGACCGGGGGGTCGTAACAAATTTATAGTTTATTTAGATGAAAAAAGAAAGGATTAATCATTTTGGAAGCAGAAAGGATTTTCCATTTAAGTAAGGGATGAAACCAGAATTCAATATGCAAATCCTCCAATCAAAGCGGTAGAGAATGCTGAAGGAGCCAGCGAGCCTCTCACACTACCCTCAAGTTTATAGCAGGGATTTTGCAAGATTCCCTTTTGAGTGACCAATCGGATCAATTTGTTTCAAAGCAGCTAGGTTGATTCTGCTACCCACAAAGCCACCATGTCATACCACGGGTGAATTAATCTGACCACTATCTTCC
Organism: Lithobius niger; assembly: GCA_023313725.1. Classification (NCBI taxonomy): domain Eukaryota; kingdom Metazoa; phylum Arthropoda; class Chilopoda; order Lithobiomorpha; family Lithobiidae; genus Lithobius; species Lithobius niger. The sequence continues at coordinate 23,148 of JAHWFP010243973.1, forward strand.
TTGACAAGGACGCATTGCACCAAGGCTTTGCAAGATAGTGGGATCTAATTAAAAACTACACCAATACAGTAACGGTTGTAATTATGCTGCACGACTTGGACAAGAGAGTTATCCTAGCATGCATTTGAAACTTCGAGTTACAGTTTGATTTCTTTGTGCAAACTCGGCTCGATCTCAAAACTTCAAACTCAAATTCTTCAAGTTACATAGTTTTTTGTTTTTTTTAAATCGTTATTTTTGTTGATAGACTGAGCAAAACTTATTATCTTTAATTAAATTCTATAGAATTAGTGGTTTAAAAATGTGGAATACATCATGTAGTTAAAAGTCATGCAATAATTAGTTCGTCATACGTGGCACATGCAAACAACGTGTTCGCCAGCAGTGCCAATCCATTTCCACCCACGATAGCAATCAGCAAGTGTGCAGTGTGTTTGATACAGGAAGATAAGATTTAATTGGTTTACGGAGTGGTAATTGCAAGACTCAACAGCATCATCTCCGCAACTCGATACTGTGGTTTAAATCTTCAAGATTTAATCGAAAACCAAGACCATTTCACTTTGGTTCTCAACAACGAGTTAACAGTTTATTTCAGAGCTGGAAGGCCGACAATGCTAACTCAAGCAAGATACAACGATAATGTTACTTTCCCCGTGCCCAAGCATCGTTGCATATTGTTCGAGTGAGCTCTAATCCATCTTGTGCGCCACGCCTCATTATTGCACCATTGTTGCATGTTGTAGCATTATAACATTTTCATCTTGTTAGCCGCTCCAACCTCCGGTCCAGTTTTTGAAAATTCTCGTGTGCAAATGAACTTTAATAAGCACTGCCTGCCGGTCATGCTAATAAAACGTTCAACAAAGAGTAAAAGTGAGATTTAATGAAACTGATTGAAGAAACAAAATTAATGCCCTTGTATGTTTGTTAGTTTCTAAAAGAAAGCGATACGTCCCAGTTAGCTTAGGGAGGGAGCACTTGTGCCTCCTGCAATCCCCGTCAACCCAGCCCTGCAGCTAACTGCCAGAATACTTAATCTCCTAATAACTTCAAGGTGTATAAAAACGTGAAGTATCCAGCTTACACCATACCTGATTATTGTGACAAACTGTGACATTGTCAACTCTTGGGGTACCAGAAATTTCATTTTTTCTAGGGAAGGTAGATTCATTTCTTTGTAGTACCTTTCAACTATGACCTGCAACAACAAGAATAACACATGTGAAAAATTGGTATTCGGACATTTAAACCCAATTAGAGTAAAACATTAACTAGACCACCTAACTAAACTCCAGACGGAAAACCAACGCAGTAACTCGGAGAGTACACCCTACTGGGTTAAATGCCAGGATTGTACGATAATGTGATATTTGCTAAGTATTTTTGTTACTGTATTCTCAGAACACTGAGAATACAGTATCAAAAACGAAACCCACAACGGTGAAAGAACCCGCCAAGTTTCAGCCAGTCAAAGTGGTGATATCAG
>JAHWFP010243973.1:37178-55718 GCA_023313725.1 Lithobius niger
GTGTATTGTGTATCCTCACAAGGACAGTCTTTAATGCAGACTGCTTGTTTCGTTTGAGAATTTTAGGTGATTTACACTATGGTCACCATATGTTCAGGCCAGAACCACGAGTCGAACAAGCCGTCAACGAACTTCTGTCATCAAGAAGATTTGAATTGAGTGCTCCCGCACAGTTGGCCTTGTGTCCAACTTCACTGGTGACCACCACAGCTGACGTAAGGCCAACTGTGTGGGAGCACTCAATTCAATTCAAATCTTCTTGATACAAAAGTTCGTTGACAAGTGGTAGTTTGACTCGTGGCTGTGGCCTGAGCATGTTCAGGCCGAAGCCACAAGTTAAACTAGCACTTGCCAACGAACTTGATATAAATCACCGAAAAATCATCGAAAATTCGCAAGTTTATCGTGTGAAACTTGACTGTTTTGGTTGTGCGTTAACTGTAAGTGTATTTCTTCTTCATGATCTTTTCCTTACGATTCTAGACTAGCAAACAACATTTATCTCTGGGTGACAAGTATACTAACTAATGCTACTCCGGAAAGGTCTTTTATAGTGAGTGAAAAATCGTTCGTATCTGGAAACACGCCGTAAAATTTGTGTGGTTATTAGTCAAGGGCCATATATTTGAAAAATGCCACTAGCCATTTGAATTTGCAAAATTGCAAAATATGTTGTAAAATGGCTGCCGTTCCCAACATAGCAAACACGTATCACGCAATCATTTTCATCTATCTATTCCTATGTATATTGACCCTGATGTTTGTTCGACCCATTTGTTCGCGCCATTGACCTATGTTGATCCATATTCAATTGACCTTTACAGCAATATGGTTGCCACTTCCAGCATAGGAAACACTGTGTGTATATATCTTCATAATAATATCGGAGGCCGGCTAAAAGGAAAGCCTAAAGGAAGGCCTAAAGGAAAACCACTTCTCCCCTCCTCGCGCCCAAATTGAAAATGCACTCTCCCACTCTACCTGCAGCCAAAAAGGAGCCAGGCATGAGTGGTCGACAAGTCAGACAAGCCGTCGGGAAAATGTCCCAGGAAATGTGTCCCGGGAAATGTGACCGGCCCCGTGCATAGCACGGGCTTTCTCTAGTATATATATAATTACAGAAGAGGTCAGGCAGCAGGCACCGGCACCGGCACCAGCACCGGCACCACGTGTCTGGTAGGAGGGAAAGCTTCTCAGGACAGTCTGCTTCTCGAAGGGCCAGCTTCAAGACGCCATTAGCCTTATTTATTTCCGCCAGCAAGACATGAATGTAGCTGGTAGAATATAAACTTACAAAAACCCCATAAGGGTAAAGGGATCCATTAAGTTTACGCCATAGAAAGTAGTTATATCTGGGCCAAAATGGCTGCCATCAAGTTTGTGGTCCGAACCGTGATCACTCAAACTTAACTGACAATAGCCGAAGTGTCAGTTAAGATTGAGTGATCAGGGTGGGACGGAAAACTTGTTGGCAGCCATTTCGGCTCAGATATCACTACTTTCCCCTTAGAAAAGGGGGATCATTAGCCGGGGGGGGGGGGGGGGGGGCGGTGATTTAAGTCACATGATGCACTGATATTTCCGCCAGCATGAACACGAACATGTAAGAATAAGTGATCATTCGAAAGAGGTCATTATCAGTGGGGGGGGGGGGGGGTAGAGGGAATTTGTGTCACAGGGTGCGCTGAGTGAACAAAAATTTGCGTTTGTTAGCCAGTGTGAGCAACAATTTGAAGAAACGTAATTCGGTCGAAGATGGACATACACACGCGTTACCATACCTGACCAGTATTGCAAACCGTGCATTCAGCTAGTTATGCAATATAATTCAAGCCTCCGGGAGAGGTGATACTAGGAAGAAGAGGTCCTTTAGTGACGGAAAGACGGAAACGCTTTTCCATTGGGTCGGCTCAGTGATAGGCGCAAGTCAATTCCGGACTTGGAATTAATTGACTTAATGCCACTTTCGTTGACTTAGTGGAATTATTAATATCTAGCTGGTTCCCGCATGCGTGAACAAAATACTTAACTTGTCAGGATGAATTAAAATTGGCCGCCGATGCTCATTCCCCCCCCCCCAGGGAAAAAACTCCCCCGCGCCCGAGATTGGCCCCGTGCTGCCTTTCCGGTCCCCCTTGATCCCCTGCCCCGTTTCCCCCACGTTCCCTGCATTGTGTGGTGTGAATCCCCCCTCTCCCATCCCTGCTCCCTCTCCCTTGGAACCCCTGGTGTTTCCCGCATGCGTGAGCAAACTACTTTACTGGGGAGCATGCATTGAAAAGAACTCCGAACCCTCCCCCTTCTTGGCTCCATCTCCCCCTCCCCCCACACATTGCCCATTGTCGTTAGCTACCCACCTGCTGCCCCCTTTCGCGTTCCCTGCCCTCCTCTCCCGTGCATTCTGCCGTTGAGTGGTTTGAATGCCTGCTCCCACCCCTGCTCCCCCCTCCCTTGGAATCCCTGCTGTTTAGTTTTCCTAAGGAAGTCAATAACTTTTTTAGTGGAGGGCAACGCACTTTTTCAAGTCAGCTCTAATAGTTAGCATTATTGAAACATTGCGTTTGTTTCTAATTGTTAGGGCGCATATCCGTTCTCATTGTTGGCCGCTCGCCCTTTTGCTTTGCTACCGTGGTAAGAATGAGCCCGCTCGCCCTCTTGCTTATTATTGAAGTTTCGTTTAATCCTGATCCCTAACAATCCTTTTAGCTCTGCTCCTGAGCTAAGTCTGCTCCTAAGCGAAATAAATATATAGATTCAATTCCGCTTTACTTGATTTGGACTTGACTTAGGTATTTGCCGAAATTATAAACTGATTCAGTAGTAATTGACTTGATGACCAGCAATTTTCACCCCATGTTGCACTCATGTTGACTTGACTTGCCAAGTCATCCATTGGATTGTCATTGCCTAGATTTGATTTGATTTTATTTGATTTAAAATTCATTGTTTTGACCTGATTTGATTCAACCTGAAATTAAGGCCAATTCCACAAAATCCAAATCAGTTTATCCAATTTCAGCCCCAAAATTTCACCAACATCGTCTAAATTTTCGGCAATGCCTTAAATTTTGTCAGAATTTACCTGAAATTATGCTGGATTTAGGCGGAATTGGGTGGAATTGAATGGAATTGGTCAAAATACTACCTGAATCAACCGGGAATTGACTGGAAACAAGACTGGATCAACAGCAAGTCACTGAATTGGAATTGATTATCAGAATGAGAAACGAAAATTAATTGATTGGAAATGACTTGAAAGTTGTAAATATACACAAAATATGGCAACGATTTGAATTGCATTGAACTTGACAGTGATCCAAAGGGGACTTTCATTATCTGTATAGGAGCAAATGACATTGCTGTTGAGCCACCTAACCGCATTGCCCTGCATATCCAGGATTTTGTTGCATCGATCCGCTCGCGATACCCGTCGTCAAAGATCACAATCATTGGTCTTTTACCTAAAACAAGAAAATCGGATAATGAGCTAGACATGAGGGTTGTCCACACGAATAAACTACTGCGACAGATGTGTGTGGAGAACCAGTACTCCTTTGTTGCAATCGACAAACAAATTTGGACGGACCATACCTTGATGGCACGGGATTCAACCCACCTTACGGCAAAAGGAAAGTCCATGCTTCAGATGGAATTGGTTAAAGTTCACTCCCCTTCGGAAAACCAACTAGTTTAAATGGGCAATTCCCACTGTGTGATTATAGTAAACCTTTTAGTTTGTCTAACCACGTTTGCATTCTACTGAAGGAACGAAGCATAATACGAAATATTGGTTGTTTTAGGGAACTCATTGGGCGAAACCATTTTGATGTTATTTTTGTGGTTGAGTCTTGGTTAACCATTGGTTTCACCGACCCTATGTTGGTAGATACTAAACTTTATAGTGTTATACGTCGTGACAGGGGCAGTAGAGGAGGGGGACTTCTGATTGTACATAGGGCTGGTATCCAACTTGTGGTGGAGAGGGTCTCAGTCGACGCAGAATGCATAACTGTTACACTCCCCCAAAACAAAATTAATTTTATTCTTGGGTATCTACCAAATGGTTTTGTGAAGGCTGACATATTGGCCATATGTGATTTTATTGTTGCTTCTGTCAACCCTGATCACTCAAATATTCTCCTGGGGGATTTCAACCTGTCCACAGTTGACTGGGAAAGTTATAGTGCCGGCGACAGCAACCACGAGTATTTTCTAGAACTTATTGCCCCATTAGGTCTGAACCAGCTGGTAGATAAACCAACTAGGGGGAACAATGTTTTGGACCTGGTTTTTACACATGAGGACCGTTTGATTTTTGGCCTTGAGGTTGGGGAGCACTTCGGTAATAGTGATCACTGTGTTGTGTGTTTTTCAGTAAATCTTGGTACTACTGGGGAAGGAAATTCACAACATTTACCAGATAACATCATTCATGGCAAAATTAACTACGATAAGCTTCGTGATTCCCTAGCAATTGTAAAGTGGGATGAGCTTGTTTTTGAAGGTCACCAGGATATGGAATTGGCGTGGACTTGCTTTCAGCAGATTCTATCTGGACATTTGAAACTAAGCCGTAGTGCTCCCGCACGACGCCTATACGGACGTGTTATTTTTCCTGCTCATATTTTGAAAATGAGCCGATTAAAACTTAAGTGTTGGCGCACCTACAAATCAAACAGGTGCCAACTGACATTAAAAGAATATAATTTAGCTCGGAAAAAGTATTCTGAGACTGTTGAGTCATGGTACAAATCCAGGGAAGTATCAGCAATACGAGAAGGGAATCAGGCTTCCCTATATAAACTCTACAGGAAATTAACCTCAACCTCACGGGCTCTGCCTCCCCTTAAGGATGGAGACTTCTTCATAACTGATAAGACATTAAAAGCAAATTTACTAAGTAATACTTTCGCCTCAAATATGATTGTTGATGATGGAAATCTTCCCACCCTTGATCAAGGAGTGTCCAGTATGACCGCCACGTGTCTTCAGGTTGACTTTCCACCCCACGTTGTTCTTCGAGCTCTTTCTAGGCTCAAACCAAGTAAGTCCTGCGGACCAGATGGAATCTCGGCATTTGTATTAAAGGAAGTAGCCAGTGTTATTTGCTACCCGCTATCTGCTCTGTTCTCGCGTTCTTTTGCCCTTGGAGTATTGCCCAAGGCCTGGTGCACTGCAAATGTGGTACCTGTTTTTAAAAAGGGTTCCCCCTCCGATCCACAAAATTATAGACCAATTGCTCTTACATGTGTTACATGTAAGGTAATGGAGTCTGTTATTCGTGACACACTTCTTCAATTTCTTGGGGATAATTGCATAATTGCTCAAGACCAGTATGGGTTCCTACCCCAGAGATCTACTACTCATCAATTATTAATGGTCCTCGATAGATGGACCAGTGCCCTCGATATCGGTATTCGAACTGATAATATCTACTTTGATTTCAGAAAAGCTTTTGAATCCGTAGTCCATCAGAAATTACTATTGAAGATAAGTAGATGCGGTATCACTGGGAAATTATACAAATGGCTATCGGCCTTTTTATCTAACCGGAAGGCCTTTTTATCTAACCGGAATCAGCGGGTCATCATTGAATATACGGTTTCGTCGTGGGTTCCAGTACCATGTGGTGTTCCTCAGGGTTCAGTTTTGGGACCACTGCTTTTCTTAATCTACATTAATGATTTAAATCTTTCAACTACAGATACCTTCGGCTTCAAATTTGCGGATGATCTCAAAATTGGCACGGAAAATTTAACCTTGTCTAGATCACAGGATCTACAGTCACAGATTCAAAAAGTGGTTGAATGGTCCACACTTTGGCAACTACCGTTAGCTGTTCAAAAGTGTGTCACTTTCCAGGTGGGAAATTTTACCAGAGTTAATAAGTTTAATCTTGAAAACGTGCTTCTTCCAACAGTTAATGAGATAAGGGACCTTGGGATCTGGTTCACTAGTAACTTAAAATCATCTACTCACTGTAAAAAGGTCTGCGACTCTGCTAATCGTCGTTCAGCTATTGTAAATCGATGTTTTATCTCTGGAAATTCTGTTACCAAGGTATGGGCTTTTAAGGTATTTGTTCGTCCCCTGCTGGAATATGCTACGCCAGTCTGGTCCCCATACCTGGTCCAGGACATTGATCGTCTCGAAAAGGTTCAGCGGAGGTTCACCAAGGGACTACCGGGCCTTCGGGAGGTCCCTTATGAAGAGCGATTGGAAAGGGTGGGCCTTGAACTGCTCGAGTTAAGAAGAATCAAATTCGATTTAATTTTAACGTACAAGATCCTTCACGGTCTTATTGCCATTGACCTCCCCTTTTTTTGATTTGGCACAACGTGGAATTAATACGAGGGGCCACAAATGGAAACTTTCAACTCCTGTAGCACATTTAGACTGTCGCCGGAACTTCTTTTCGGTCAGGGTGGTAAGGCCTTGGAATTCCCTCAGTGATGAAACAGTGTCTGCATCCACTGTTGCTAGATTTAGTGGACTGCTGCATACTAACGATTTGAAAAAATTCCTAAAACGTCCACTACCAGTGGCCAATGGTTGATTCTTGCTCAAATAAATTGGGAGCAATATAAGCGGACTCCCGTCCCTTTTGTTATCCCTCCACTTTACTAGTGGAAAATGTTATTATTATTATTATTATAACCATGGCAGTGACTTGGTTTGAGTGACTCTGACTCATAAAATTGAATTGGAATTGATCTGTAATTGAATTGCTTATAAACGGTATGTAAGTAGAAATGGATTTGATTTGACTTGCCGCTCACGTAATGTCTAGGTAATTGAATCAAATACATTGAAATGGAATTGTGCCCATCCCTGGGTCTGTTGTATCTCCTTCCCACGCACTGCTACTCCCCTAGCACCTTTTTTTGCAGAACATCGTCATCTAACATTTAATTGGACGTGACCTTTTGTTGCCTCTGGCGTCTTTATTTCTAGAAAATATAGCCTAATCTTATTACGTAACTGTCAACCCACTCTCGCGTTCCTCAAGGTAGTTAACATTACTATGTCTAGATAAACGAGTCATAACTGACGGAAGCCACTTGACCTTGGGGCTCGTAAGTTGTGTGTTTCTTTATCTCGAAAGTTACGTGTTTTGAGCAGAGCCTTATTGGGATTAGAAAACAAAAACGAACTCGTTTGATGCTTAAGGGAAGGTTTTTAACTGATCTGAAGTCAAAATAGCAAAGGAACACAAATAAAATTACTTGCAAGATAATACAGTATTGCTGCACTGTTTAGTCCACGTGAAACCTTACTGCTGTGTTCGAATTTCGTTTTTACCATTTTTACTTTTGCACACGATAGATCAGCTATTAATTAATGCATTCCGCTTAGCTAAACGACATCGCTGAAAACTGTTTAAAAACTAATCGTCTTAGTGTGCTGAGCAGGTAATTCATCCGAGGTTCGTGCGAGTCCTTGAAAATCTGGAAATGACCTTGAAATTAATGTGAAATTCCATACCTGAAAAGTGCATAAAAATCATGGAAAATTACATATGTATCATTAGTAGACTGTTGAACGGGGAGTAAACGACGTGACTGAAGAACACTGAAAAAATGTAGCCAAGAAAGTAGTCAAGTGTGTATATAGCCTTACATTATTCTTCGTTAGTTTGGCATGAAAAGTTTTGAAATTTGGGCTCTGGCTTTAATTTTATTTACGTGTGTAATGCAGTAGGTATGTACGGCAGTAAGGTTTCACATGGAGTAAAAGTGACAGTAAAGCAACACTGCAGTATCTGAAACCTTACAGGAAAGTTTATTTGTGTTCCTTTGCTGTTTTGACTTCAAATCAGTTAAACCTTACCTTAAGCATCAAACGAGTTCGTGCTACTTTGGCGTACCATGCAGTTTTAGATTAGCTTGTTTTAATGTTTTGTATCTTTATCAATTACGGTTTGCACAAACCAATACGGAAACAATCCCTTTAATCTTCAGTCTACGTCTTGCAGCTGGCGTTTGCTGGTTGGTTATAATAACCAATTGTTGAATAATAACAATATTTAAAACAATTTACAACAGTTAATCTGGTCATTTAGAGATTTTTAACCCCTGAATCACTTGACCATTTAGAAAAGGCCTTATGGAAAGAATGCATCTACAGAGCCATACCTGTAAAATGAGCTAAGAACCAGCTTTATAGGGCAAATAGTTTGACTGTTTGTTTCTCTGTCTTGATACAAACGCGATAAACCCGCAGCAACGATCGCGAAGGCAGTGATTGCTACTCAAACTACTTTGAAGCATTCAATTCGGCTCTAATAGCCAGCATTATTAAAGCTTTTGACGTCGAAATTCGAGGCATTGTGTGAGGTCCATTGTCTTCTGCAAATCGTTATTTTGTGGGTGGTGCAAACAGTAAAATAAAAGTGCCACCTGACTGGCAAAGCCCCACAAAGACATAAAATCACGCTAATTTTATATTTCAGCCTATATCTTGGCCTTGTTCGCCTAAAACCAATGATACACGAAATGAAACAACAAACGTTATGAAAAAGACTTACATGCCGTGAGATCAGTGAATACTTACAAAAAAAAAACATATATAAAACATGAATAAAACGAGCTTGAGCTCCCCTACAGTCTACAACACCTGCCATTTTGTGCAGTGATGCCAGCACCACCACTTTCAAATATGATTAACTGGTAAACAATTAAACCAACTTCTCCATCTCTCCATTTCATTGAAATTTTTCACAGTGTTCATAATTCGTGGCTTATTAGCTGCAATTGTATTCTTCTAATTTCAGTCTGATTTTATCAATAGGTTCTCTATACAAAATGCTAGTCATACCCACGTTAATAATGTGGTGGGTACGATCAACATGTTTGGTAACCGCGTAAGTGTTGATAGACTTGGCGATGCCTCCCTGGGGGTGCCCCCCCCCCCCCCCCGTGGTCAATTTTGTGGGCTCCAAGGGGTCTCGAGCACTGTCCCACGTAGAGTCCTGGCATCTGATAGCGTACACAACGTTTCTCTCAGCATCAGTTCTTGGATTGAACACTGTGCCAGGAAGATTTTTACACGTGGGTATATTAATGTTGGAGTTGCTGAAAGCTCCCTGGGTAGAACCATGCACAGTGGGGGTGGCAGCCAACTTGAGTGGAGACTGGTGGAATTATCTTCATCTTCCATTGTCTTCATCTTTTGTCGTCTTCTTCATCATAGTTAGGCTGCTACATCGCTAGCCACGCGTCTTCATCTTATTCTCGTAACAGACCTAAGTATTGTTTAGCTTCTACATATATTGTTAGCGTCTTATTCCCCTAGGGCCTTACGGTTGCGTCGGGCAGATGACCGGGTGCGGTTAACGCTCGCTAAAACTCTTTGACCCCTACTTTAAGGCAAATAAGTAGATAGATGGGGTCATGGTCCCTGGCCCACACCTCATTGTTAGAAGCCTCCCTTTACACTTTCGTAACGGGGCATGGACTAAGAGAGGGCACCGGCGGTGGAGGGTGGTCACAATTATTATTTGTCACTTGTAACAACATTAACAATTTTAAACCTCAGAAAAATTTGAAGTTTAACACCTCGTTTTCTTAAAAACCACTACCTTATCTTCTGTCTAAAGGGTTATCTAATCTACGGTACTACATTGAGCATAATCATGCGTTTTGGATGTGGGGCATGTTGCGTAAAAGTATGTGAAACATGGGCATACAATAAACCAAACCGTGTCAATGGCAAATGCGAAAATTATGATGAGAAAATTTATAGATATAAAATACCTCCAGACAAAAAAGGTGGAGGTAACGACTAGACCATGGGATTCTTTGTATCCACACGCCTATGAAAGCTGTGATGTCCACCCAAAACAAATACTGGTAAAAGAGAAGCAACCAAGTTCCAAAAAGGGTCGGCCTTTGAAAGTAGTGATATCGTTCAACCAGGAAAAGGCTGCCAAGGTTAATCCTATTAGATAAGTTAATCGCACCTACTAATAGTTCGAAAGTTAAATGAAAACTAGAAGATTGCTACTAGCGGTAGCAATCTTCAAGTTTTAATTCATTTATAACGTACAAAGTACTATTCGGTGCGATTATGTTGACTAATAGGATTAACCTTGGCAGCCTTTCCCTGGTTGAACGATATCACTACTTTCAAAGGCCGACCCATTTTGGAACTTGGTGGCTTCTCTTTTACCAGTTTTGGTTTTGGGTGGATCTGATCTGCTATTGAGCATAATCACGATTTGCTGTACTGACGTTTTGCTGTACTGGTGTTTGCTGTACTGTCGTTTTGCTGTTATGACGCTAACGTGGATTTTTACACTTTGCTCTTGTGACGTTTTGCTGCTCTTGTGACGTTTTGCTGTTATGTCGGGAACATGTTTTGTTGTTATGTCGTTTTGCTGTTATGTTGTTTTGCTGTTATGTCGGGAACATGTTTTGTTGTTATGTCGTTTTGCTACTATGACGCCACCCCACATTGTCGGCCGCTCGCTCTTTTTCTTTGCTTCCGTGCCAAGAATGAACCTGATTATTGCACCAGCGAAAGTGATCCAACATGGCGGCCCACTTAGCCTCAGACCTGTTGCGGCCCTATATTCTATAGTGTTTAGTGTTTTATTGTGACCAAGAAAAACATGCTTTAGCAACCATTTTCCGAAAATTAAACCTGTCTCTTGTATGCATTGTAGTTTTTTTCATCCGAGGCACAACTGGACTGTTTTATTTGTTTGACTATTACAGGGTACAACCGCTCTCATTGTCAGCTGCTTGCCCCTTTCCTTTATTTATTTTCTATTTAATCACCACAGAGCATACTGGCCTAGGACACCATGAGCTTAATCTAAATTCCTTGAATGATAGATTTTTATTTACTTACTAGCGTACAGTCCGTCGAATTTAGTAACTTTTAATAACTTTGTAAATTACGTAGATTCCTTTTCTTTTCGAGGGTTGAGTTATGACTGACTCCCCCCCCCCCAAGCCCCCGCCTCTGCCTCCTCTAACATTTATGAGAGTGACGTCACACATCACCATCCCCCCACCAATTACTACAAGCTTTTTCGCCAATTACGCCAAGCTCTTTCGCCAAGCTAATCCCACCGAGTAATAGTTCGAAGGTTAAATGAAAAATATGTAAATTGCTTACTGCACAATTTTCAATTATTTCATTTAACGTTTGAAGTCTTAATCGGTGGGATTACCTTGGCATTTGATATCACGACTTCACATAGCCATAAAGCTTGGCGGGAATCCTTAACAAGTTTTGTTTTAGGGTAGATATCAGATATTTTTGGTTCAAATTGCTGAAATACATTTGTTTATTATTAATTATGAGATGGACACACCAATCTAGTTTTTTGGTCCATTTCTAATTTTTTGTTTGTTTGCTTTCGTTAAATTTTGAGGACGGCAGTCACCTTTTTCATATGATTCTTATTAGTACTGCAAACGCACAGATTTATTTAATGTTCAGTTTCGCATTGTTGCATAATACCAATGTTTAAAACAATGTAAAACAATCAATTTGTGGTTTAGAGGTCCGTAACCCCTGAACCACTTGACCAATTAGAAAGGTCCATATGAAAAGAGCACATCTCCAGAGCAATACCTGTAAAGTGAGCTAAAAAACAGTTTTATTCACCGCATGGAAGAAACGTTAAAACGTTTCTTTTAACGTTAAAAAAAAACGTTACTAGTAGCCAGTAGTAGTAAGTAATTAGGCAAATATCAACGTTATTCGCGTCGTTTTTTCAACAAAAAAACGTTACGCTGTGTCACTAACAGTGACTTTTATGTTGTCAGGCGACCAAAGTCTCCGGATCAAACAAGTTTCAGCCTTTTCTGTCGCATTGTTTTTTATCCTCAGATGGCTGAAAACAGCCAACCTGCCTTTGCTGTAAAGACACAACGTGTCTAGTGGTCGCCATGCTCATATATATATTTTATCTGGATGTTATCGTTTTATCTTGGTGGCCAACACACTAGCGTGTGTCTTGATAAGTAATAGCACTAATTAGAGCTTCAAAACCTTGTAATCACTCGCATCAAGCTGAGGCGTTTTTAGAAACTTTGACTGTGAAAGTGCCTTTTTTTGAGGTACAAAAATGACTTTTTCTTCTAGTTAGTTGGTCACTGTGTTTTTGACCCCCCCCCCTTTGGGGGGGGGAGAAATGTATGACCCCCCCCCGAGAGAGTGTCCAAAAACTTAAAGATCCTCTCCCCTAATTTCCACTCCCCCCCCCCCCTCCCCCGGCGATAAATAATGGCCGGTACCTAAGCACATCATGGGTGGTCTAGGGAACAACTGAAAGTGTCAGCCTTGAAGGTACACTCTCGTTCCGCCGACTCTCGTTTCGCCGACTCCCGTTTCGCCGACTCCCGGTTTGCCGAATTTACGAAACGCTATGATCCCGTTTCGCCGACTTTTAAGTTATTTTAGTGACGTCAACGCACAAACAATTCAACGGTTCGTTAAGCAATGACATTAAATCAGAATGGAGCAAAACGATTTGAAAACTTGAAATGGCGTTTAATTTAGGTATGAACATGCACCCATCATTTGTTGACACATATTCGCTTATTTTCTTAATAGTACGTTTCATGGTTAAATAGATGTTTGTTGTTATTTGTTTGATAAATAGATGAAATTCGCAGTAAACAATAGAAGTCAACGAATGATACAATGAAGTTAATAGTGCGAACTGCCAAAAAATTCTTTGCGCCCCGCCTGTCGGGGAATTATTACACCCCCACCCCCCACCTCGGTCTGGGGCTTTCTGGCGGCACTACTTGTCGACACGAGCACGAGACACTACAGGGCCCTTCTCAGCCAGTAGCATTTTTTTTTCGGGAAAACGAACCCTGAGCGTTATTGTTTTGTTCATTCGGTCAGTTTCTGGTGTCATTATCCACCCACACATAAAATTCTAATCTACGTATACGACAACTTTTGAATAAGCTATATCGTCACAGGAAGAGAAAAAGAAGAAACGGAGCATGTTAAAATCGTAGCGCATCGTGCAATATTGCAATACACTTTTTTTCTTTCATTGCTAGCTTCTTGTCAAAATAAGGTTATTCTTAAACTGTTAACCCCACTGTTTAAGTAACTAAGCTACAAATTGTAGCAAATAATTTCTTAAAGTGGTGAAGTAAAGCTATATTTTTAGATACTTGCAAATGAACTTTTATCTCTTGTGGTCGGCGAAACGGGAGTATATCTTTACTGAAATTCGGCGAAACGTGAGTTGGCGGAACGGTTTCGGCGAACCGGGAGTCGGCGAAACGGGAATCGGCGAAACGTGGGTGAACCGTATTTGAGGTCCAGAAAATGTTTCGTATTGATGGGGTCTTAAATCCTTTCCCCCCCCCCCCTCCCTCCACGTTCCCCTGTGACGATAAATAATAACCGATCCCTAAGGACTATATAAACCAATTTGAACAAAATTTCGTGAGAATTTTAAACAAAAGATCGAGTCAAATGGGTTCAAATTCCGTCTTTTGGGCGCCCTTTCCCTCTGAGACATATTTTCAGCGCCAAATCGTCGCTGAAATGGTTTGGCGCTGAGTATATCTCTTACAGGGCTGGGGGCGCCCAAAGTGAGGCCCAAAGGTAATTTTAACAAATTTTACTCGATAATTTGGAATGGCGTGCATCGAACGATTCGAACAAAAATTTAGTAAAACTGCTTTATAACTGAAAACGACCAAAACCTGGTTGAATTTCCTCAAAAGTTTTGTTTTGGACAATAACCTATAAAAAGAAGAAAAAAAAATAATAATAAAAGAAAAGATCGTGACGATGTAGATTGCGATTGTTTATATTGTATTTTGCTGTAGTTGTAGGGTTATTCGGTGCACCTTACCGATAACCATTTTTTTTTTCGCCTATCACGACTATTCTGGAAATAATTGCAGCCGACCCGTTCGTTCCTGCTGAACCGGCTGTTCGTAAACAAGTTCATGCTCCAGAACCCTATTCAGAATAGATATAATTTAGATAACTTAGATAATTAATGGCTGTGTCTGTCTGTTTTTGTCAACGAAAAAATATATATATATATAAAACAACCGATAATAGTTACGTACCGAGCCATTTTTAGAAACGGTTGCCAATCCGGCGTTTTAGAACGGAGAAAAATTAATATTGTTTTTAAACATCTTTTGAATTATCTTTTATTGACAGTAAAAACCGACTGTCGTGCTTAGTGGACTAGAGCTCGCCGCCAGTTTGGCGTGGATTAGGGACAGGTCATTATTTATGGCCGGGGAGAGGGAGGGGGGGGGGGATGGAAATGAAATGTGACCACCAAATTTTCGATGACCTCCCCCTTCGAGACCCTGCAAAAATCTTGGCCGCCCCCTATTGAAAGTCCAAAAATAATGTGATTCCCCCCCCCCCACCCACCGCCAAAAAAAAATATGCTTTTCGTATACGTATTGAGACTGTCTGCAGATGATTTCCTGTAGCCAAGATTAGTGCTGCAGCCAAATTAAGTAAGTAGGTCTCCACACCGGCAGTAACCATTTTAGTTGTAAGGAATCGTGTCTCGTTTTTAACGAAAAGCCACTTCGGGTTAAAAATGTTCTCTAAAATGTTCCTTACACCCATCTCTTGTCGGGATTCGTACAATAAGTATGACGAACACACTGTTTGCTTGTGTTCCCGTAACACAGTCAGCACCTGAAAGACAGAAGAAGTCAAGAAACCAGCTGTCAAGGCTTTTCTACAAAGTTTTTTTGTAAAAAACTACACTCGCAATATTGGTCCTAATAGTTTCAAAACCATGTAAGTACTGACATGGGGTTCTGAAGCTGAGGCGTTTTTTAGAAATTTTGACTGCTGAAAGTGCCATTTTTGAGGTTAAAAAAAATGACTTTTTGTTCCAGTTTGGTCAGTCTGTTTTTTAACACCCCCACCCTTCTGGCGGGACCTGCAAAATGTATGACCCCCCCCTCCCCTTGAGAGGGTCCAAAAAATTCATGACTCCCCGTCCCCCCCCCCCCGGCGATAAATAATGATCGGTCCTTTAGTTGCTGACCGCGACCCAAATTGACTCACTTGATTCAGAATTATATACTGAAACCTCAATAAACTGAAATGAAATTCAGCACATAATTTAAGAAAACAAGTAGTATTTTATTAGTATTGTAGCAAGAATTCTTAAATACGGTACGGAATATCAAATTTTTGCTACGTAAACAGTGACGTATGTTCATTAATTTTTTATTTTTTAAATTTATTGTGTTACAAAAGTACCCCATGAAGCACAATAAATGTGCTTGTATAGGAGGTACAATTTAGTTATTTGAAACAAGGTGTGAATTCGAATTTATAAAATTTGGTAGAATGCTTCTTAATAATAATAATAATAATCTTTATTACACTTACTGCACGAAACTCAAGGAGTTTGTATGTGCCAGATACATTTATATTATTACAAAATCAACAGAACAGTTTAAATTACTTATAACTATAGTCTTACTTTATTGTAGGACTAAAATTGATTAGTAAGTTTGGTTATGTTTAGATTAGAATATTTACTATTTTGTTAGTCATTACATACACCGCCTTATTTACAAATCATATTTCAAAATTAATCTTATTTATTTTTCTGACAACAGCCATTTTTTGATTTCCTTTTTCATAGTATATTTTCAGTTAATTTGTCGTAGATTTTCAGGTATTCTGTTAAAAATGTTTGGTATTAAAAATGGAAGATTTCTTTTACCATTTGAGTTTGTCCGTAATGGGACTTTGAGCCAGTTTTTCAGTATTTTAACAGTATTTTTAATATTTTTCCTCTTAAGCCGATCTTGTATAATTTTTCTAATAAAATGTTTTTATTTAATGTTTCAAATGCCTTTTTTAGATCGATCAGAATTGCTCCAACAAATTTACCTTCATTGAGGTAATAATAACATAATAACATAATAACCTATCTACACATGATAATAAATATATAATTTTATTGCATGACATTGCTCGAAGTTTCAATGAAACTTGTGTGAGCTACAATAACTTACATAAATAATAAATTAACACATTAGTACAAAAAACAAAAAAAGATAAATATTTTTCTTAGACATTTTATAAATCATTTCCTTCATTTCTATTCATATTTTCAATAGATATCATTTTATACTTTTATACTTTCTACTAATAAATCTTTTAACCTAGTTTTAAGTTTAATTATACTTTCATATGATAACATGTCACTGTCTAGTTTATTGAAAATGTCATGTATATAAAATGATCTATTTCCTACTCCATAACAATTATTCCATTCTGGCAATTTTAATTTTTTGGATGTCTTTTTTTTAATCGTTCACTTTTTGTATCATGGAGATCTTTATGAGTGTTACTGTAATAATTTTTTATTATAATTATATAATCTCTCAAATCTTGTATTTTTAGTAGTATATTTTTATCGTAAATCTCATCTGTATGTTTATTTTCTTGTCCAAACAATACCTTAACTATCTTATTTTGAATTTTCTGCAGTCTTATTAAAATATATTTTGTTGCGAAACCATATATTTCAATACCGTATCTTATACTACTTTCTACCCATGCATCGTATAAAATTTTTTTATTTTTCTTATTTAATATGTTCTTTACTTTATATAAGATAGGTAATTTCTGCCTTAGTTTAATTATTAAATTAGTTATATGGTCCCATTTATCATTTATATACATTCCTAAATATTTTTTTTATTTATTTCAATACTCTTACATGTAGAATGGCAGATTTGTTTTTTTTTGTAAATTTGTTTGTAGTCCTATACAATTTCCCGAGCGATTTACTATATTGTTTAATTGGTGGTTTTTCATTTTTGGCACTGCAATTTCTAAATTTATACCACGGCTGTGACGTCACAACTCAATGCCATGCTAAATTTCCGTAGGTTAAGTAATAGATATCCGTGAAGTAGACCCGGTTATCCCGAAATAATTGATCGTCTGCGAGAAACGGAACAGTCCAAAGATCGATGGGTGGCGAAATCGCACGAGCGCGTTAGCACGAGTTCGATTTTGCTACCCGAGATCTTTGGACTGTTCCGTTTCGAGTAGATGATCAATTATTTCGGGATAACCGAGTCTACTTCACGGATGTGTTTTAATGTTAAGGTGTGACGTCAAGCCAACATATCTAGTTATTTGAGATTAAAAAAAAAATTTGTTTGAAAGTTTTATTTGTGAATCATGACGTAAATTCCTGAACTCAAACTTCCGGTTTAAACTTCCTGTCTACCAAAGTCTCACGTACGCGAGGACGTCCCTATATCCAGTCCCAGTCACCAACGTTTGTGTTTAAGGTAAAACCGTATTATTTCTACTTTATTAGTTTAAATAAGATATAGCGTATAAAATGCGCTATTCGCTTGAGTCTCGTAGGTTTTTAGGTGTGTTTGGAAATTATCAGTAGGCTAGTTTTTCGTACCGTTGGAACGAAAGGTTGCCGGGTCCGGCTTGGACCATTCATTCATGGATGGGGGTGAGGAAGGAGATAGCATCGTAAGCGCGGTTTTTTTTTTTTCGTGCGGAAAATGTCGCCAGGTTACAAATGTGCTGTTCGCTTGAGTATCGTACGTTTTTAGGTGTATTTAGGTGTGTTTACAAGTGTCGGTAGCCTAGTTTTAGTACTGTCGGAGCGAAAGGTTGGAGGATTGGGCCATTCTTCCATGGGTGGGGTCCTAGCATAGTAGCCTACGCGAGGTTTTTTTTTTTCGTGTTAGTACGATAAATGTCGCAGGTTGCAAATGTGCTTATTAATGTCGGTTGCAATGGGGTGTGCTGGTTGAATTTGTGTTGTGTACGGTAGTATTGCAAAGTATGTCACATGGTAGAGCAATGGTTGTGTAGAGCGCGGAAAAAGTGTTAGATTATCAAAAAAGTGTGGGTTATCAAACTTAACCCACGGTCACGTGTGTGGGTTTTCAGATTAACCGTATATAACGGCTACACTTTTAGCATTGGGATGTGTTGGCGTGACGTCACCACCGTGCATTAAATCCCGTTAACCGTGAGCGGAAGTGTGCGTCATCGCAAAAAGTGTGGGTTATCAAGTTACCCCACACTTTTGCCAACAACCCACACTTTTGCCGATAACTCAACACTTTTGACACTTCCGGATCACGGGAACGCACACACCACAACCAAAATTATACAGCTTCGAAAATCGTAACGTAATGAAAACGTACCAAAGGAATTACTTAACTTGCGGGATATCCCAAATGAAATCCTTTACCTGCTAACGCTCACATGTCTGGATGGCCCATTCCAAGTTTATTGCCTCCGACTAACTCTTCTCCCCCACCTCCCCCCCTCCACAACCTAAAATGGAATGACCTTCATTCCTACCGATGCACCTATTAGGCTAATACCGGTGATTTGAAACAGTTCTCAAACTACAAACGCACAAAAAGAATTACTTACCTTGCCAGAATGTCGGCACAATGTCCTTCTATTCCTTCTTCCTCACATATCGAAGTTTATTCTTTCTGGACAGAGCTAGCTTACCAACCAAACCTTGCGAAACGACGCGTCGTCTAACTCCCA
>JAHWFP010243973.1:56118-80438 GCA_023313725.1 Lithobius niger
TATTAAAATCGTTTTGTAAATTTCTTAACATATCATAGTAATTATAATTTATGGAAATTAGTATGGTATCGCCTGCAAACATATATATTGATGTATTTTTCGTGATCTTTTTTTTTCGTGATCTTTTATATCATTTATGTATATTAAGAACAGAAGTGGGCCTAAGACAGATCCTTGAGGTACACCAAAGTTAATATTTCTGTAATCACTATATTCATTACTTATTTTTAGTGTTGCTTTTCTGTTTGCCAAGTAACGTTTTTATATTTCTAAAATTTTTCCTCTTAATCCTAAAAGTTTCCATTTTTAAGATATGATCAAACGTATCAAATGGTTTTTGTAGGTCAATCAGTATTGTTCCCATATATTTCTTCTCATTTAATGCTTTTGTTGTTATATCATTTACTTGTATTAATAGCTCAGTTGTGCTTTTATTTTTCATATATCCATATTGAACACTGCTTAATAATTTAAAATTTTCTAAATATTGTCGTATCCTATTTGAAAAGTATGTTTCTATTATTTTATCTATTATCAATAATAATGAGATTGGTCTATAGTTATCTTTAGTTGTTTGTTCTCCTTTTTTATATATTGGTCTTAAAACTTGTATTTTTAATTTGTCAGGCCATATTTCTTTATCTATCATACGATTTATAAGTATGCATATCATCCTTGCTGCATTGTCCTTTGATTGTTTGAAGTTGGTTGTGTTAAAGCCACCTATTCCTGTTGCATTTGTATTTTTTAATTATTCTATAATCGTTATTATTTCTTCTTGAGTTGGTTCTCTCACATACATCGAATTTTTGTGTTGTCTTACCTTTTTAAGTTTATTCTTTTTATACACTCTTTTATAGTACTCACTTTGTTTATATATGTTTATTTTCTTTTCAGCTTTATTTCTTAATTCTGGTACTTGATTTCCAAAGTTAGCATTAAATTCATTTGTAAGTGTTTGCAAGTTTATTCCTTTAAAAGTTTTCATTAATGTTTTATCAGTATCGTTATTATATTTGCGTTTTCCACCAATCTCTTTAATTATTTCCCGGTTTTTTTTATTATCATTTCCAGCTCTTTCTATTTTTGTCTTATAGTAATTTTGTTTACATTTTTTTATTTCCAAGTTTATTATTGATTTCAATTCATTGTATTGTTTTAATTTTTCGGAATTACTATTCTCTTTGTTACATGTTAGAACTTTCTACATCTTATTTTTATTATCTATCAATTCAACTAATTCTTGTGTAATCCAATCTTTTCTTCCTATGTTTTTATTATTCATTTTTGTTTTGTTTCCTATTTGGGTATTCCCTTTTTTAAAATTATTTTCATATATAGATTTAATTATACATTTCATTTGGACAATTTATTTCTTTTAATTCATCCCAATTTTTCTGTTGAAGGTTAATGATTATTTTATTTTGGTTGTATTTAATTTTTATTTCTTCTTCACGATTTCTTTTATTTTCATTTATATTATGAATCGCTTCAATTTGCCTTATCCAACACGTCGTAAAATAGTGATCTGCAATTTTAATTTGTATTATACCACCCTGTGCTTCATAGTTTCTTTTGTTTAATTTTACGAAAATGTGATCAATGCATGATTTCTGTAGTATTATATGATTACCTTTTGTTATAAATTCTTCTCTTGTTGGCGTATTGTATAATTTTTCAAAACCTTGACACGCCATCATATTTTCGTATTTATCGATACTTGTTTGGTCATATTTGTCTCCTGTACATTCCTCATATTTTAAAATATCAATATTTAAATCTCCTACTAATACAATATTTTCTTTCAATCTTTATCCTTACTTTTAATTTTTATAACCTTTTTTAATTCTTTAATAAATTTTGTTTTATTTGTTTCTGGTCTCCTGTACACAGCAATTATTTTATACCTGTGCATATCCTTTATTACTGTTAATTCAAGTCCGTCATTGTTTTCCATTTTAAGGTAATTTATATTTGTTTCATCAATCATTAGATTATTTTTTACATACGCTATTAGTCCACGCTATTTTGTTTCTTCCCTGGTTATACTATAAGTTTTGTAACCATCTAATTCATAATTTTCAATTTCATTTTTTTAAATATTTATCTCTGTCAGTGCAATGACATCCCATGTTATTTTTGTTTCTCTCAAGTTCAGTTGAACTAAAACCCAATACTTCCTAATACTTCTAATATTTACACTAATAATTTTCAAATTATTGTTTTTTTTTTTACATCACTTAATACTTTTCTTGTAGTTTCTTCGTGAGTTGAAAAGATTTCATTTTTGTACTTGTTCTCCATATTTTATGCTTTGTAGATCCTCTTCTTGTTTTATCTTCTTTACTTCTGTTGTATTTTCATCCTTTCGCATCAATATTTTTCCTCTGGAAAACCAAACGTATTTGAATCCATTGTATTTTGCGAAATCTTTTGTTTTCCAGTATAAGTCCTTAAAATACTGCGTCATATTTTTGTTTAAGTAGACACGTCCTTTGTCTCCATTTCTAAATATATTGTCATTTGTCACTGTTCTTTTTTTTTTCTAACCAACTATCTCTGTATTCCCTACTTATGAACTGAATGATAATCACACCCTTCTTGTTTCTATTTTTGTTCGAAATCCTATGGGCTGTTTCAATTTGTTGTGGATTGTAATTTAAGATATTAAAGTTCTGAGCCACTTTTTGTACAACTTCTCTCAGGTTTTCATCTGGTAGCCAATCAAGTTGTCCTATTTCTAAATTACGATTTCGATCATATTGTTCCTTTCATGCGATGTCAATGTCAGCTCTTGCACTTTTTTTTATATTTGGGTATCCTTGTTATTTGTCACTTCTATGTTTGTTATTCTGTCATTTAGCTCTTTTGCTTGTTTTACAGTGTGATTCTCCATTTTGTTTTCAAGTTGTTCTATTCTAGCTTCTATTTGTTTAGTTTTCTGTATCAGTTCATGGTTTTGTTTTTTTATATCGATTTGTTCTTGGCAAATATAGTCTGTTGTTTTCACAATTTCATTATATTCTTCTTGTAATTTCTGTACTTTAGTACTGAGATGTCCATCAATTTATCCATCTTTTGCTCTATTCTAATTATTGCCTGTTGCATGTTTTGTTGTAAGTCGGTTTCTGCATCTTCCTTTTTTTTCTTTTTTCTTCTTCCTCTTGCCTCGTCGATTTTTTCTCTACATTCTCCGATTTTTCGTTTTCTTCATCACTTTCTATATTTTCTTTTTCCGACTGCGTTCTTTGTTTTCTGCACTGCGCACATTTCCATTCTTCTTTCTTTTTTTTCACTTCTTGCGTTCCAGGTTTTTGCTGCTACTCCTGCACACTTGTAATGAAAATTCCTGTACATTTACTATAGTTTACAGAATCATTTTGACTATCTAGCTTTTCTTAACAGTCTCTACAACGCATTTTATTTTCTTGTCTTGGGTTAGATTTTGGTTTCGATTTCAAAGCACATCTTTCAGTTTCAGTTTCAGTTTTTTTTCAGTTTTAACCCGGATTGAACCTTTTCTGTTTTGTATTTTCGAATGCACAAAAAGTTTAGATTTTCGAACACACCTTGATTTTTGTATGTGTGGATTGTGCTCTTCATTCAAACACGTTTGCCTCAATTTCAGTAAAAAAAAAAAGACACTTACAGCTTCCTCTTTTTTCGTCTGTAGATGCACTGAATGTTCACAGTCCTTGCTATCTTCTGCAAATCATTTCAGAGCACTGTTTTACCTTCAAAACTTATAATTTCTGGAGCGTTTCTGTCAGCCATGGGCGCCGCCATTAATAATAATAATAAGAGAGAATCTGATGATAGCAAAGCTTATTGTACCAGCTGAGCACAATATCAGTCATAACGTTTTTTCCCAAATGCTCACAGTTGCAGAGTCAAACACTTTTTGAGGTAGATTGTTCCAAGCCGTAATGGCACGGACAGTGAAGCAGGAGCTACCAACAGTTGTTGAATAGGATGGTTTCTAAAGTTTCATAGTGTGCCCACGAGAACATTTAAAGAGAGAAAAGTTAAAATATTCGTTGCAAGGTTAAGTCGATGAGTTTTTTCAGCACTTGATATGTGTGGAGGAGATCACCTCTCTCAGTCTACGATCTTGCAGTGTCGGGATATTGAGTTGTTTTAGTCGATCTTCATAAGTCAGATGTTTAAATCCTTGAATGTGCCGAGTTACCATTCCCTGTACTTTTTCAATTTTTTGTTTGTTGCCTTCATAATAGGGGGACCAAGACTGAATGCGATATTCTAGTTTGGGGCGAATGAAGGTAGTTTCTTTACGATTTCAGAAGTCCAAAGAGAAAAATTTGACTGGAGGAGAAAATACATCTTGCGAACAGTTAGTGACATGAATAGTTTGCAGGTGAAATTTAAGTTGGTCGTCAACAGTAATGCCAAGGTCTTTGATCGAGTCAATACGTTTGATGGCCTCACCAGCAATGGTGTAATAATAATTATGAAAGTCAACAGCGTATTTACCTCCGATCCTTAGGAGGAAACATTTGGATGGGTGGAAGGAAAGGCCATTGTTTTCTGCCCATTTTTCCAATTTATAAATACCTTGTTGTATGATATTACAGGAATTGATAGTATCAGCTCTACCATAAATTTGGCCCCGTCTGCATAAAGTAAGATGTTAGACAGAACACTTTACCCTCTGGCATGTCCTCAATGAATTTTTTCGAAAAGCCAAGCGCTTAAAGTAGGCTACCATGTGGAACGCCAACACTTTTCATTTTCTTCAAGGGCATGAAAAGTTACCTTTGAAGACAACTCTTTGATATCCGTTACTGGCCATTAGGCCTACTTTGTTGTTTATACATAGTGAATAATTATGTTGTTTATGTTATTGTCCACAAGTTACTACACCCTATGTATAGAAACACGAAATACCTTTAAAACACATCTACTTTACATTTTATATTTCAGCAGTAATCCTGAATTTGCTATTTTAGTCAATAAAATATTTTGATTAACCCTTCCGTGCACGAATTATTTCTTTTGACATATTTTTAAGTCGTCAGTTGCGGGGTTCAAGCCGACATTCTCTTGGTTTGGAGATGAAGACGCTGACCACTGGGCTGTGACTGCTCACTTTGCTCGGGGTCCCCAGGACCCCTCACAAAGCTTGCGTTGCGCGTGGGGACTTCCTGACCCCTTTTACCCTAGTAGCTGTCTTTATTTGACGGAGTCGTGCACGAAAGAGTTAATTTACGACGTGTATTCTTTTACTATGGATTAGGTAAAAAAAAAAAAGTAATAACCTCAATGTTATGGTTACAATTTTTTAGCTATCTTCGAATTACACAGAGTATTAAGCATTACGAAGCAGCTGACAGCCAGCATTTAAGACCAGCCTATGATAATACAGAAAAGCTGAGTGGTGAATTTCCGGAGGGAGGGGGGGGATGCGGCAAACCCCTCCCCCTCGCTCCATGAATTACTTCTTACAAGCTACATCAAAAGAGGAAGGTCTTAAAATGACCTCAACGTGTTTTGAAGACACCCAATAACTTGTATCAAGAATTTTAAGGGGTTTCTTGCTTATATGAATACAAACATTTTTGCCCCCCCCCCAAAAAAAAAAATCGTATGCCCAATAGCAAAAGTTTATAAAACCGCTTCCGTCATGAGTGATGAACTTTTGCCAATAGCGCATCCTCGGGACCGAAATAAGGTGTGTCCATGTAGATGTCGCCCCCACCCAATAGTCATTATCGGGAAAATGGACCTCAGTCGGTGGAGCGATTATAGTGATTTCACACGGAATAATTTGTCTCGGGCTGGGGGCTAGCCGCGGGCAACCCTCTTTAGCAGATTCTGGAGGGCCAGCGCGACTTGATTTCAGACGGTTTAATTACAAGCGGCTGTTGTCGGCCTCCTCGTTTTGACAACAACCGGTGGCGAGAATTTTTATCTACAATGAAGCTTTGTTAGCATTTCCAGCAACGCGGCACGGCGCGCGTTCAGCTTTCAGACGGAATAATTAAAGCGTGCCGAGCAGCGCCAGCCCGTGCTGGTCCGTTGTTGCGTAGCGGCCGTCGTGGCTCGCTTGCGCGCGGCATGGGACGGCACGGCACGCAAACATTATACCGTGTGAAATCCGCGGGCACGGTGTCTCGCCAACCCATTTTCCCATCCCCTCCCCGACTACATCTGCCCATGAATTAAACTGTGAAAGACACAAAACAACTTTTCTGCTGGGAGTGGAGCCAGAACTTTTGTTACTTTAGCACCGTACCAACTGCGCTATACCTAAGCGGACCCCTGCCCCTGCAATTTCTGTTAGCAGAATGGCCGATTGTGAACAGTGGTCCTGGGTTCGAATTCAAGTCTGGACAGTTATATTTATTTTTTTCTTTTCTCATATTACTGTGTCTCGTATTCTCACAAAGTTAGTAATGCTTATTCTCTGCCACATAGTCCATCGGGAAATCAAACGTGACATTATTTTAACAACGGTTGAGTGAATAGGGTTACAAACCTTTCATGCTAACTCAACAGCACAGACGTATACGTGGACTTAAAAAAAAAAGGGCGGGGTGTGACGGAGAGGACAAAAAAGGAAGGAACTAGTTTTTTATAGTTTTCCGAGCCTGTATTCAGAGGTCAAAGATAATGGATATCTGAAAATAAAACTAGTGTATTAAGCTTGGAACCTTAAAATCAGTACGACGATCCTCGAAAAGCATTTGTCTTTAATGTGTTTTGTCTTTGTTTTAATGGTTTTTGCCTTTGTTTTAATGGTGTTTCATCATACTTTTATCTACCTAAAGGGCATCCAAAAATGGGATGCCCCGAATGCATTGCATCGGCTCCATTTCACATTTAAAGGTGAAAAGGACAAACGGAGGGGGGCGGTGGTGTGTTTCGGAGAAGCACATTTCCTAGAACAGTCTCGGCTTCTCTATAATCAGTGTTTGCTCCCCGGGCCCCCACTTCTTCCCCCACCCCCCCCCCCCACGTCCGACCCGCCACGCGCTCTTTATGCACAGAAACAAAAGGGCAGCTTCGCACACTTACTAATTCTTGTTATTACTGTAAACGATATCGTGATATCAATCCAAAACAGATAAAGGCATGAAGTGGGAGAGCAATCAGAGGCAGAAAATCCACCCCAGTAAATGATAGCAGTTTGTTGTCCCTGATTTTAAAAACCACCAGTTTCTTTTCAGTTTTAGCTTTAAATGAAAAAAAAAACTGGTACAAAGCTGCATTTAAGTCTACGTGTAAAATAAATACAGATGCAAACCTAAATTACGTTTCAAAGGTCCTACCGTTGAGCAGGGCCCCCATACCAAAGTTAGGGGCACTGGGACTAACTACAACAGCGCCCCCCCCCCTCTTCGACTGAAATCGTAAAAAGGTTACAATATGTTGTAATATTTGTCGGCCGCAATAATTGTGCTTAACGGGTTGGTTCGTTCATTATTTCGGGCTGCTTACGTTTCAAGGCTTCTCTGCCTAACAAACAGTAAGGCTTGCTCTACAGTGATCCTGCTTCGTGCTCGTTATGGATTGGAGTTGTTTGTTGGGAGTTATACAAAAATTCACAACACACACAAATCGAGAATACTATACATTACTCATAGTCATCAAAACTCACAATTTCGAACAAATTTTTAGGCCGTGCGGGCCCCTTGAGTGACCGGGCCTGGGTACAGTGGGTCCACCTGACCCCCCTCCCCCCGTTGTGGGGGCCCTGCCGTTGAGCCATACTGACATGGCCTTATTCCAGAAGACAACGTAAGTTCTTAGTCGATTGGCTTTCCATCCTGATTAAACATTTATGTGCGAGACGCCAAGTTTGAACTGCCTCTTTTATCAAGATACACGCTAATATGCCACCCAGTACGCCTAATGCACGAAATCCAGATAGCAATTGTGTAGCTTTGTTTCTGTAATACGAAAGAGAGTGAAGGTTGTTCTGAAGCCGAAACCAAGAGGAAATATTTTATATTGCCAAAATCTGGTTACACGTAAAAAAAAAAAAACTGATCTGCGCGGCTGCCGCCGAAGAATATTTTAGCAAGTGCACCATGATTAAATTATTACCACGAAAAATAAAGGAAAGAGAAATTAAAAACAAGCCAATCAGCGATCTTTCCTTTATGTAATTTACAGTAATTTGTGTATATTTATTTAATCCTTGGATGAACCTTTGTATTTATTTGCATTGCTTGTCCATTGCCTATGGCCGCAAGCATTCTCGGTCGAATGGAGCCCTGATCACTTCTGTGATCTTAATAATGGGTTCAGTGGGTCATCTTTATGCCAGTGGAAGAGGGCGTAGCGGCAAGGGCGCTATGTCAGTGATCTCGAGGACGAATTGGGTTGCTAGTTCGAATCCGGGTCATGCCACTCTGACAAAACGTAAGTGTGTAAAGTTGGCTTACTGTACTACGTAATTTCTAGTGTATGATTTTGAGTTAAAACTGTTTGTGTATTAGGTGGTAACATTTATAGTCTGAGGTGTTGTTACTTTCAAGTAAATAAGTCCGATACAGGAATCTTAATTTGATTTCCTGTTTGGTAAGCCTTACTTAGCTCTTTTTCATCCATGTACACTTCCATGCTACCCAGCGTATTTCTCCCCCCCCCCCCCCAGCAGACTTTTCTGCATGATTCTGGAGTGAATGGTGCACCTTGTTAATATAGCCTCACGAACAACCCCTAATAATGACCAAATTGTACTTTTAAATTGAAAGGAGTTTTGTTTAATCGTTATATTTTATCAGTTTGTTACTATAGTGTCCGCGCCCTATCTTGAGTTCTCCACAGAACGAACACAGATAATCGATTGTACGTTTTCAGTAGCAGAGTGCCTTGTTGATATCCAAGATGGTTACAAAAACAATGGCGGCCATCGATTAAAGCCACCCCATCCAGGAAGACGTAGCCGCTCACAAAATACTTGCAGGACTCAAGATACACCGTGCACACAATAAGTTTTTATAATTTTTTTTAAAAATTGTAAGTGGTTGCAAGCAACAGTATTCCAAAACGACCAAGCACTCTCAAATCGGTAATCTTCGTAAGTTAGCAAGTTATTGAAGTAATGATTCGATATTGGAAGTATGCCGGAATTCGAAGTCGATTTATCTTCGGAAGCCTGTATAAGACAGGAGAAGTGGATTGGCCCAAGACTCTCGGGGCAGTTGCCCCCAATCGTCTCCTCGTATACCCACCGCTATAGCTTATCGCATTTTGTTTCTAAATACAGTTTAAACTAAACCTTAAAAACACCTTATACACCTTCTATTACAATCCGTTTTGATAACTTAAAAAAAAAAGCATGCCTGTTTCTTCAACGCAAGGCTTAGCGGGCGGTATTCGCAAGTGATTATAAAGGTTGAATGATTATAGTGCTATAGTATTAATTTAAAGTTTGCCAGTACCACTGGAGGATGCCAAGTTTAACTTGATTTGTATGATGGTTCCACGTTTCCTTTAAAATGACTGCGTGCGATACCATGCTAAATATATGCCATCTACGTGACAACCCCCGCACGTTTCTTTGTCATTTTTATTTTTCCCCTGGTAAGGACCTATCGCTGTGACACAAGATAAGATTGGCCAACGTACTTAAAATAACATTTCTTATTGCCCTACAAGTGCCACGGACAGAGATCTCAACGCTCTGGATGGATATGCGGCCGTATAGGTGTATTCCCTAACTCACCCCGACCCCGTTACTTTTAATACCGTTAGCCTATCTAGTAATACAATGCCAAGCCGCTGGCACCTTGCCAAACTGATGGGCAAACCAGCCTTCTAACCACAGTCATCTGGTGGTGGTAAGCTGGTGCATTGCCGCTGGCAGCTAAGGCGGGTTGTGTATATTTATCTTGACCCACCCCCTCCCCTTCTTCTATTAATATTGGAGTGTTAGTCTAATGGGTCATCCGTCCAACCCTCTGCCAAGTCCAATTCCATTGGGTCATCGGCCAACGTGCTCCATGTCACGTACCTCCACTGCCTTATCGAAAGCGTATGAATATTAATAAGCAAACACAGATCGTTAAATGTTAAGAGCAAGGGTCTAAAAGTCAAAACCTAGAAGAAACACGGAAGCTTTGACAGTAACGGTCTAGGCGTACAATTTTGTCGGTAAGAGGTTGGTAAGCATTACACCCTTACTGCTCATCGAGGTCAGTTTCATGACCTAGTAAGCCAATTTTTTTAATTTAGGTTTGTCAACATAATTCTAGCCAATTCGGACAGAACGTGTGTGTGTACGGTAGTTGCAGGTTTTTTAGTTGTTGTTGTTCTTGGAATATCTTTAAAGAACCTTAAGAACATAATTTTCTTATGAAATTTGGCATATTACTATTGATGCTTTAGCATTTTCGACTATCCTTGTACGAAACCGTCATATATTTAAAGTAATTGATGACAACCAATAATGCTCTCTGCTGCGATTACGCTGTCATGCTACCAAACCGTAAAAAAAAAAAAAAAAACATTTCGACCTAAAGCAAAGCAGGAAATGCACACCTCACTACCGTTGGATCATCACATGGGTCTTTATATGCGGATATACTGACAAAATTTTACACCTAGACCCATACTGTCAAATCCGGTCCATGTTCCGTTTAGGTTTGGACTTTTAGAACCTTACTCTTAACATCCATTTTTGTTTATTAATCCGTGTTACTTTAAGAATTGTAATAAAGAGGTTAAAATTACAGCGACGGCAATTACAGGTTTAGAGCGACGATGGCAGTTTCATTGTTTCAATTGGTGTCAACTGTATCTTCTCCATTCTAAACTTGAAGGAAATCGGGAGATAAAAAACGTAATTTCAAAATGGCGGCAATTACAGATTAATAGCGACGAGGGCACATTCGTTTTTTCAACTGGTATCAACTAATTCTTCTACGTTTGTACTAAATTTGAAGGAAATCGGACGATAACAAGCATAACGTCAAAATGGCCACGTGATTTCAAGATAAGGCCATGGGCCATTGGAGGTTACATGTGACGATGGTATACTCACAGTTTCAATTGTTATCAACTATCTTCTACGTTCTAAATTTGAAGGAAATCGGACGATAAGCATAATTCCAAGTGGCGGCCCCATTTCAAGATGGCGACCATCAGAGATTATTAGTGACAATTGTTTCAACTGGTGATAGCTATTTCTTCTACATACTAAATTAGAAGGAAAGGAGCCTATAATAAGCATAATTGTAAATGGTCGCCTAATTTCAAGATGACGGCTATTAGAGAATACTAGTGATGATGGCATATTCATTGTTTCACTTGGTATCAACTATTTCGTCTCCGTTCTAAATTTGAAGGAACTGAGACGATAATAAGCATAATTTCAAAATGGCCACCTTCTTTCAAGATGGCGCCATTGCAGGTTAATTGCAACGACGGTACATCCGTTGTTTCATTTGATATCAACTAAAAACTGGCTCCTCTCTGTGCAAAATCTATGGTGCTGGATTTGTATTTACACCGAATTGAGGCGCCATTCCTACAAGGAACGTTAGGGACTGTTCCTGCACAGAACGCTACTGTTCGAATGTCCATTAACATTTAACGAGTAGGATATGGAAGTATACCGCGTAGTATTCAGGAATCCAACAGAAATGTTATCTACACCGATATTAATTTTCTATTGCTGTACTTGCGTTAGGAGAATTGGTTACAGTAAGGAGAATTTATTTTTTTTAAATCTGTAAAATGGCATTGTTTCAGTTAGCACATGATGGCTTTTTCTGCCTAACTATTTCAGGTAAACTAAAATACCCTTGAAAACAGAACATGCCACATAGGAAGCTGTGATAGTGCCACTTTAACATTCTATAACTTGCTGTGCACTTAGTCTGTACCATTTTTTTCCTGACCCCACCTCCCTCCTGATATGACCTTAAAAAAAATCCCCCCTCCCTCATTTTCGCCGGCCCACCCCCGTTCATAAATAATGAACGGTCCCTAAGTGAAATAAATATAATTATACACACGGAGAACTAAAGTAGAAGGTAATGCGTGAAGTATAGGCAAAGTCTGTGTGTATACATAGGGAAAGGATCAAATAGATAAATGGTGATAACAAATACTACAAACGTTTTATTAAAAAATTAAATAAAAACGAAGTCTCATCTGGAAGTATTGCTAAGGGTCACGTGTGCCTTTCGAGTTCTTCTTAGTTCCCTTAGTCCCTCAGCGTGACTATGTGAAATATTGGTTTGAAATCATTAGCGTGAGACTTCCGATGACAAATACGCACACCTACAATCATCCGATAATTTCTTATCTTAAATGACATTGTACGTGAAGGACGACAGCTAGCATTTTTTTGTCTTTCTTCCGTAAAAGGCGACGTTTATCGATCTATTTTTTGTCGTTTTTTTTTTTTTGGTTTCTTTGTTTGTTTGCTCACGAGTGTTTGGGCCTATCTTTCATCTTTCCGCCAATATATAAAATATTTCAGTCACTGGAATTGCGAAAGATCTGCGTAATCCTTTCCGGCCTTCCCAGCGAAAAAGAAAATACTGTAATAGCTCCGTTGTTGCTAGGCCATTAATACTAAGGCGAAACTCAAAGCGATACTTATGAAAGTTGTAGTGTGTACGGTCTCCATCCTGTTCGGAGGGACTAGCATAATCAAGACACACGCTAGTGTGTCGCCCGCCAAGATAACGATAACATCCAGATAAAAAATATATATATGAGCATGGCGACCACTAGCTTATACAGCTACGGTAGTATGGATGTTTCCAGCCATCTGAGGATAAATAACAATGCGACAAAAAGGCTGAAACTTTTTTGATCGAGAGATTTTGGTCGCCTGGCAACATAAAAGTCATTGTTAGTCTTTTATGTTGTCAAGCGACCAAAATTTCCCGATTGGCTTTTCTATCTCATAATTGCTAAGGGGAAAAAATAGATTTCGTCAATTTGAACCAAAACAGTGATATCTACCCCAAAACAAAACTTGTTAAGGATTCCCGCAAAGCTTTTTTGCCGTGTGAAGCCGTGATATCAAACGCCAAGCTTATTCGCCAAGCTAATCCCACCGACTAAGACTTCAAACGGTAAATGAAATACTTGAAAATTGCGCAGTAAGTACTGGCAGTTTTCATAGTTCATTTAACCTTCGAACTATTATTCGGTGGGATTAGCTTGGCGTAAGAGCTTGGCGTTTGATATCACGACTTCACACGGCTGAAAAGCTTGGTGGAAATCCTTACCAAATTTTGTTTTGGGGTGGATTGTAGGCAACAGATAACACACTACCAGTTAACAGGCTGCTCTTTAATCGCCCCCATATAGAATTGCGAATTCATCTGATCATTTAAGATTGTAAGCACACCCACTAGGGGTGCTATAAGTAATAAAGAGTGTTATATATACTTCTGCCGCACCCTATGACTGGTGCAGCCTCTTCATCCAATGAAACTACAACTTCTTGTTGGGTCTCTTTATTTCTAGAGTGGCAAGACCACTCCTTGTATGTACCTAGTGAACATTACAAATGGCGACGAGGTATGGAGCTAGACTTAATTTAATGGAAGAGCCATTAAACTCATACCAAACTCCTTGTAAACCCGTGCTAGGTATGGGGTTGAGGTGTTTTTAGGCTTTGGAAAGAAGAAACCAAAGTAAATATCTTCAATTAGGCCTTCAGGCCAATGCTGGAAGGGTTGAATGTATTTCAGGTGGCAGCTGGAGTTAAAAGTTCCCCTTCCAGCATTTGTTGTCTTCTTCATCATCTTTGGCCGGGGTGAGAAGAAATAGACGCCAGGGACCGAAGGACTTAGTAACGTTCTTCAGTCTTACAGAAGGTATTTGGTAGCCCATTGCAGTGGTCGAGTTATACTGCCATTGTAAGGGCGAAGATAAGCCCCCACCACGAAAAGTGTCATATTAAAGCACCACTGGCATTATGACAGGGGTTGGTGTGTGGCAAAGAGCGAGCTTGCTTGAGGAAGGGTGTAAAAATAGCACAAGTCACGTTAAGATGGTTAAAAAGTGTAAAATTAATAGTTAATCATTACATTAAAAAAAAGGTTATACCACATCTGTGACGTCACGCTAACTCAATGCCATACTAAATATAAGTAGGTTAAATCCCATTAACCGTGGCCGGAAGTGTGCGTAATCGCAAAAAGTGTGGGTTATCAAGTTACCCCACACTTTTGTCTATGATAACCCACACTTTTGACAATTCCGGATTACGCGACCGGGAATGCACACACCAACAACCAAATGCTGCCTCCAAACACGTAACGCAATAAAAACATACAAAAGGAATTACTCAACTTGAGCGAATGTCCCGAATGAAATCCTATCCCTGATAACTCTGACATGTCTGGCCCATATCTAAGTTTATTCACTCCGCGTTAGTTCCCCCCCCCCCCACCCTTCCTCCACAAACTAAAATGGAATGACCTTCATTCATATCGATATCCTATTACCGCATTTCTGAAACAGTTCTCAGACTAAAACCCACAAAATGAATTACTCACCTTCCCAGTTTGTCCAACAATGTCATTCTTTCCCTGCTGCCTCGCATATCAAAGTTTATTCAGAACAGCTTCAAAAACACGAGCGAGCGTACCAGCGTGAAGCTTGCCAAACGATGCATCTGTCCAACTCCCACCCACTCCCCCCCCCTCCCTCACGCCACAAACTTGAGCCAAGGGACTCGTCCATCTAATACCCACTCCCCCCTCCACAAACTAAAATTCATATCGACATACTGATTATCGTATTTCTTGAAGCAATTTTCACAAACACAAACACGTTTTAATTAAATACGAGTTAGCTTGACGTCCCAACCGTGGTATAAATCATTTATTGATGAGAATCTGACGGTTCTTGTGAAAATCTCGTGCTCAGCACTCGACAATTTGCATACTCTCGGCGGGCCAATCATCGCAGCCGTGGGTTAAAAATCGATAACCGTGAGTTTCTCACCAATAACTATTACTTATATGACAAGAAGGCAGTTACTGTACTTAAAGTTTAAAACGTTTAAAAAAATTCAAACGTTAACGTTAAAACGTTGAAAACTAAGATTGAGCTTGTTGACTGCGATAAAAGATGTAGAGCACATAAAATTCTATAGGCAAAAAGTTAAAAAAGTACTACTTGTATTTACTCATTTGTAATACAATGCTATTTGCCGTTTAAGGGTTAACTTTTCATTTTAATTCAGAAGTTCAAATGAGAAGTTAACCCTTAAATGTTTTTTAAAAAACCATCAAACATTAGGAAGTTTATTTGTTTAGTAGACTGAGCATAGTGTGATGCATGTGTGGGGCAAGGTGAGAGGCCTGATGGTAAGCATGACCGTCTCTTGTGCCAGAGGTCTCAGGTTCGAGTTCGGCCTCAGCCACCCATGGCATTTTCGGGAAGAGAAGGGCCCTGTGATGTCTCGTGCTCATGTCAATTGTGAGATGTAAATGAACCTATAAATTTCCGATGGGATTTACCTAGCAAAATTGTGCCTCTCTCCTTCTGACGCCATGGCTAACGCCGAGTGTATGGCAAAATGCTGAAGTTTGATGCATGTATTGTTCTTAAAGCCTAGCCACTTTGTAAAGTGACTAGTGAAATTGTTTAGGCCGGTCATCTTACTTTGGTGCGAGCCCTCCATTAAGGCATGTATTGCTGCTGCTGAGGCGTGGAGGAGAGGGGGTGGGGGGGAGGGATAAATATGGAAAAGATTAAACATGTATTAATTAGTGTTAGCACTGCTGATTAAGCACAGCGTATAGCTGGTTGCGATAAAACCGGAGTAATAGTGCTGTGAGGAAGGCATTGTATGTTAAAAGTATTGTAAAGCGTAAGCAAGTATAGCTGTTAAAAAAATCTAAATTTAAAGTTAAGTTTGAATTGGGGAGAAGCATTCATTTTAAGGCGTAACTTAAAACATGTAACTTGAATCCGTTTTCTTCTTGCTGATGAGCAGTGAGGACGAATTTGGGGCAACATTTACAGTTCAGCAAGGAAAACAAGTCAGGACTGGGCTGCAAATTTGAAAACTACTTTTAATTTCAAACAGCTAGTTCGGAATGCAGCGATTCAGGTATTACAATGCCGCCACCTACACCTGCACACACACAAAAATAGATGAATTCGGCTCTGATATTGAGACCTGGACCGTTTATTTTCAGCGCGTAGAGTTAAATTTTGCTGCTTGTTTGCCGCTACATATAAGCGTTGGTGCCAAGACCTACGGCCTATTAATAAATTTATGCGCACCAGACGCACCTTCTGCAAAATCTTTGGTTGAAATTGATAATTTTGACTATAGTTACTTGTGTGCGAAACCAAATTATTAGTGCGAAACAGTTGCTATTCAGAAGCAAAATCAGGCTGCAGAGGGAGTCATCAGCATATCATAATGCGCAGAATAAAAATGTTTAACATGACAAGTTTGGGACAGCGGACGAGACCAAATGACAAACCATGTTGCGAAACAGATTCGTGGCAGGAATCCAAGACTCGGACACTCAAAAGCAGCTGGAACTAAAGACTGATACTATTACGTTTGACTCTGCCTGTACGTTTGCTCTGTCTCAAGAACTAACACAAAAGAATGTATCCTGTTTTCAGGGGTACCACCTAGTGAAAAATAAGTATCCTAATTTTAAGAGAAAATATAATGTCAATACGTGCTTTTGTTGTGGTTATTCCAATCACATGAAAACAGTCTGCATTCATAAAAAGCACATGTGCTCAGCCTGAGGGTCGTTGGGCGTCTTAGCAGTGGCTGTAGGTCTAAAAAGCCTGTAAGAGATACACTGCATCCACATCCCATAAACCAAATGACGCAGACTACTAGCAAAAACAAAACTCATAAATATGGTAGGAAAAAAACACATATGTTAGGGTCTGAAAATTCTTTCTCGGACGTCACTTATGATGAGGATTTGGAGAGCCCAAATCCTCAAGTGTACACGCTAACAAACAGATTGTTCACCGTGGCCTTAATGGCCACAAATTACCACTAGAAGTTGATTCAAGTTCAGATTCTACTTTGTTACTTGCTGGCTGATATCACAAGTACTTTAATGTCAAACTTAACCCTACAAACGTCACTTTAAAATCTTGGTTGGTCTGTAGTTAAGCCTATGGCCACCATTAAGTTAAATGCGCCATTGTGTAGTTGGGAAATTCAGTAGGGGCAACCGTAGTGTACGTG
The DNA here is from genome assembly GCA_023313725.1 of Lithobius niger. Taxonomy (NCBI): domain Eukaryota; kingdom Metazoa; phylum Arthropoda; class Chilopoda; order Lithobiomorpha; family Lithobiidae; genus Lithobius; species Lithobius niger. Next base: position 73,298 of record JAHWFP010243973.1, read on the forward strand.
GTCTCCATCAGTTGGGTAGGTACCATTACTGATAACACACTACCAGTTAACAGGTTGTGCTTTCATCGTTTCACAGGGCATTTTCTAACGAATGATGTGGCGCTCCAGAGATAAAAAAAAAAAAGGCATGATTCTGTGGCCACAGGGCAGACAGAAATGGAGGGCGGGGGAAAGGGAGGTCGAAATACATTTTTGGGTTCAAGTTCTCAGAAAGTTTACATTTAAAATTTCTTGAATTTACTTTAAGAGTATTTGATTGGAGTGAGTGTACCAAGCAGTGACGTCATGAGAATGAGCATGAATAAACACAACCATTGCGGTCCTATGTTTTCAGTGCTAATGAATTAATTATGTTGGGTTGGAGGCATTCGAAAAACAACCGGTGACGAACGACTTTTACTTATTGGTTTCGTCGTAATTTTATTCTTTACCGAAATTATTTTTTTGTAAACGAAGAATGAGTTTGAACTTTGAGGAAAGGAGTTGCAACGGCTAGTGCTCCACTGCTCCAGATATTGACCGGTGCTCCAATCGAGAAGGCTGGTGCTCCACTTGGAGCAGCAGTTACTATGTTAAAAAATGCCCCGTTTCCAGATAGACTTGGGAATTCATCTAATCATCTAAGATTGTATGAATACCCACTACGGGTGCTATATGCAATAATACATGTTATCACGAATTTATAGTGTTAGGGAGGAGAATTTGTGACTCAGACCCCTTCTGAAACGTCTTAGATTCATTCCTATTAGTTCCGTCTAAGTTTATAGAGGGCGACATGAGTTTTATGTGGGAATATCTACTCAGTTTTCAGCCTGAAATTAAACTAAACTAAGCGAAACTGGCTTGTATTTAATTATTATTTAGTGTGGCTTAGTTGTAATTTTGTTTACTTTAGATTTGGACTGAAAAAAGTAGTTTCCAACGCATGATGCGAGCTTTCTGGGGGGTCCCCGGGAACCCCGAGTAAGGATGGAAAGCGCAGCCAAGTGGCTAGTGTCCCTGTCTGGAAACCAGGCGACTGCCGCCTCGAATCCGGTGACTGACCGACCCCCGTGCACTAAGGCGACTGCCGCCTCGAATCCGGTGACTGACCGACCAACTTAGGGCCCCCGTGCATTAAGCGATCAAGCCGAGCAGCCAGGTCGTTGCGGCCAACGAGAATGCTTACGGTATATGCAGCACCATGCACTTGGCCGTCACAGCCAGTCAGTCGCAGTTGCCACTGGGATCCCGGGCGGCGTGCAAGCGACCGCAGGGCGACCATACTTGCCCGTGTTCATTTTTCACCACGTGATCGAGAATTATCAATGAAAAACGGACTCGGCCGCGACGGCCACTGGCCGCACGACTTGGCTGCCCAATGCGCGGGGGCCCTTAAATGCATGGGGACTGGATGGATTTTATTTGAATTAACTCTTGGGATTAATTGGGTTTCTCAAAAGCAACATTAAAAAAAGTCCATTCTCCAGTTCGACATTGGCTGTAAAGGGTTAGAAATAGCAAACCAATAAAACAAGTTCTTAATGTTCGGACACTACCAAAATCTGCGCCATACATTAAACTGCGCATCCGCTACGTCGGTTCTATTTAAGGGAGCTACGATCCCAAATAAAGTGCGTGGTTTACGTTGAATTTTTCACCCTTTTAATCTAAAGTTTCCAAAGTAAACCGTCCTGAAACCACCAAGAGGCAACTTCTAATCTGGCAATGAATCTGACCAAGGGAAGTATTTCAGGGCAAAAAGTTCAGGGCAAAAAAACAGTGAATGCGCAAAAAGCCAAAGATAAAATTTAAACCAGCAGTGTGGGCAACCAGCAGTGTGAAACTCGGTGGACACCTGCGTCTTGTTTCCCCGCACTAAAAAGACAGACACAACCAAAACAAGAACGCACTAACACTGCATCAGTAATTTGACGTGTTGTTTGGTACAGAAATGCTGTAGGAAAACAGAAAATTAATATGCGATTGACTTATGCAGTTGGAAAGCCACCATATCAACTACCCTATACATTCTGAATGCGTGGTGCACTGAAAAGTATACATCTTGGACATTGAATATATAAAAAAAAAACCCGTCTCCTTACTTTTGCTACTACAATAAGGCAAATGAGCGGTCATGCGATCATGTAAGAAACGACCAGATAAGGAGTTCTCATCTGATAGTATTATTTTTGTTAAAAAAAAACCCTGAAAGTTATTCATCAGGCTTTTATACTTTTTAAATCTACGAACACCTTACTTTGCAGTAAATCCAGCATTAAATTGGGCAGGGGGGGGGGGGGTCGTATTGCACTGAGGATACGTAAGGTTGGTTACTCTAAATTTATTTTACACACGAAAATGTCACATCACAATTTCGTGTAGCTTTTGTTGGTTTTGCTGCTTAATTTTTGTTATATACTGGATTTACTTCAAATCCAGTTTATTTTAACCAAGTTTATTTTAACCAAGTTTAAAAGATATCTATTGGGGGGGGGGTGCCCCCCTCCTGTCCAAAAACACCAGTCTTACGCAAAATTCAGCGATATTTAAGGTTAAACAAACGCTGACGTAATTCCCATTTTCCCTCCCCGCCGTCCAAATGTTTTTTTTTTTTGTGGTCATAAACTGAACCTTGACCGACGAAAAGAGGCCCAACATGAAGTCGAAATTTCCGCTCTTCTAAAACCTTTCGCGAATTTCTACCGTATGAAGGTAAATACAAATATACTGTATACAGAAAGTGTACGCAGATATATAAATGAATTAACACGCCGTACACTTTTATGTTGTAGATAGATACGAAATAAGACATATTCTCATTGGCTGTCACTACTACTGAACACAGACGTATTTATTCTACAGTTGCGCTTTTCAAATCGTCTTTTTTTAACATCATAAAGTTGTTATTCATACGATATACCTTTACTAGATGTAGTTCCGCTATAGTTTACAACAGTTGGCACTGATTATTCCCCTCTCTCCCGCCTACCACACGTACAACGTAGTTTCGCCTCCAACCCTACTCCCCCAACGTGATAATTTGATATTGCGACGCATATGTACGCTGATCATCGTCGAAAACGAAATTTCTTAAAATGACGTCGTAAATAATTACATTTTTCTCTAATGCAAATTAATATTATTATAAAATTTCGTTTTAATCAATATAAATAGTCAGAGCAATGACGGCACATAACCGAACGATCCCGACATTTTCCGTGAGTTTTTCCGAGTAGCCTCTAACCGAACCTCGACCCACATTTACCCGAATTTTTCAACACAGCCAGTGCCATTTTTTGCTAAAATTTGCGAGGAGCATACGTGTAAAGATGGCGTCATAACACTCTGTGTACTATACTATATGAACGACGGTTTCGCGTTGAAAGATCTGGTTAGAGGTTAGCCAAGTTCAAATCGCAAAACTTTATTCTGTAGATCTATGCTATAGATCATCATACCTTAAGTTCCTCGGATCATAATTGAATAAATGTGTCTGGTTTTTGAGGAGATGTGGCTAACCTGAATTGCCTTTAGCCCTTTTTTTGGGCACAACCACGTTAATTCGACGTGTGACACGTCGAATTAAAAAGGAAAGAAAACCTTTTGATGGCGAATTTAGGGCTAGAACTTACAGAAGGGGAAGAGTAACACGCTCTTTACATGCCATACAACACTGGCTTATGGAACGCCTATCTCTGGGAACGCCCTGCAGGACAAAATATGTTTTACGTCACGTTATTCGATTTACAACGCGTTACAATTCGATTTTCGGCGCGTTGCAAATGTGGCCAATGGGGTGCCTTTTTCTTCAACGAGTTGCAATTTTTATTTTTAACGCGTTGGAAATCGATTTACAACGTGACGTTGAACAACCAATGGTAGATCGTACGTACGCAGCCAATGGCAATTCCCCACGAATTCGCTGCGTTATAAATAAATTGTAACACGTTAAAAATAAACTGCAACGCGTTGAAGAAAAAGGCACCCTATTGGTCACATTTGCAACGCGTCGTAAATCGACTTGTGACGCGTTGTAAATCGAATTATAACGTGACGTAAAACGTTATTTTGTCCAGCAGGGCATTCCATACTGGCTTGGCTGTTACACAGCAGTCCTTTGTTACTAGGCAAAACCGCTGGTCATTGCGCAACACTGATTGGCAGTTACGTTCAAGACTTATAAAAAAAAGTACTGGGAGAGTACTGGGGTCCGACAAGGGTGTAAATCGGACCACCCAGCCGAGGGGTCCGACAAGGGTGTAAATCATGACAACCGTCTGATTTACAGATTGGTAAATCAGTAAATCAGTAAATCACTGTAAATCAGTAAATCAAAGGTAAATCACTGGTAAATCAATAAATCAAGGGTAGCCTAAATCGTGTAAATCAGTAAATCAGGAAATCATTTAAATCAATAAATCAGAAGGAAATCAGTAAATCATGGGTAAATCAAGAGTAAATCACCGTAAATCGTGTAAATCAGTAAATCATTGTAAATCAATAAATCAGAAGCAAATCAGGAAATCACTGGTAAATCAGTAAATCAAGTGTAAATCAAGAGTAAATCACTGTAAATCGTGTAAATCAGTAAATCATCCTAAATCAGGAAATCATTGTAAATCAGTAAATCAATGTAAATCAGTAAATCACTCGTAAATCAAAGATAAATCAGTAAATCAAAGGTAAATCAGTAAATCAAGCACACTACTCAAGCCTTTGTCGGACCCCTCGCTCCCAGCTCACGTATTTGAGTTTGTCCAAGTTGCCCAACTGATGGAGCGGGTGGGAGAACGATCTGCACGACCTCTTCAGACGTTCAAGCTTAATTTTGTCGAACCTTAAGACCAGTGGCGTGCACAGGAGGGGGACAGCCCCTGCCCTTTTCGGAATAAATGCCCTTTTTGTAAAAAAAAATATGCTCTATTTTGATTATCTGAAACAATAAACGCTGGTGCTGTAGCCAGAGAAAGGGCCTAGAGGCCTAAAAAGGGCAAAAAAAAAGACCAGGAAAGGGACATAAATGGATAAAAAAGAGACAAGCTTAAAAAATGGTAAAAAAAGAAAAAAACCTGACGAGCAAAAAAAAAAAGTCCCCAGAAAAAAAAAAACCTCCGCGTTCCGTTTTACAAAAGTTGCCCTGGCCCTATCGGTGGTCTGTGCACGCTACTGCTTAAGACATCTGAAGAAAACTAAGTGTATAATTTTAGTTACTCAATTTTGAAACTTAGTGAGCATTTTAAAATTAGGAAGAATCTCAATAAGGGATGGGCAAACACGAAGATTCGAACTCGGTTAATGCCTGTAGAGGGACCGACCACCCAAAGAGCTGGTTGTATAGTGGTCGTCACTCACACTACGGGACCAGCACTTATTGGTAAGGAACTTTGACGTGCTCCATTTACCAGTCACCAACCAGAATAGCTTTTTCAGGTAGCTAGGGCAATGTTGAATTTACAGGCCAGGGGAGGGAGGGGGGAGGCTCAGTGGGTTACACACCAGGGCTGCAAAATCAGAGGCGGCAATTTTTGTAACAAGAAAATTGAGTCGGAGTTTCCCTCATTTCAACACCCGTGATTCCACCCGTGAAGTCTCACTAGTTAAAGACTTATCATTCAATCTATTTTCTATCGTTTAATCTTTACTATCGTTCAATCAATTAATCAACGTCAGGAGTTTCTATCGTCAATCTAATACGGACCAAATTATTCGGACGATTTGGCATTTTGCTTTGTTGTTAAGTCTGTCTGCGGTTTTGTTCCTCAGACACCGTAACTACGCTACGGCCAAACACATGAACCGAATCTACTAAAATTTACATAGCATTTTGTTTTATAGTATAAGACTGGCTGAACGACGTGTGTAGTATACTTGATTTGATTTACGGTGAGCCGATGACAGCACTTTTTTTTTGGGGGGGGGGAGGAGGAGGGTGGCTTGCAGGGGGCACAATCAAAGTTAGAACCTTTTAACCACTTTTTTGCTTAATATTAATGATAACGAAACTTAGGCATGTGTAATGTATTAGTAAAGGTGTTTTGCTTACGTCTGTCTAGACTGTCTAGATTTTTGTGTGGTTATTTTTGTATAATTCACTTTTTTTCTTTATATAAATTAACTACGATCAAGTTCATGTCGCAAAATGCCCAAAAGGGCGAATTGACATTTACAAATAAAGTTAAAGTCAAAGTTAGATTTGCATAACTCCCATCAATAGACGACTTTTTAACTAAGGTGTTTTTTTTAAACCTCGGACTTAATCGGTCACGGTTGGCATTCAATTGGCAGGCAGCCAACCACTCTGACCACTGGGCTGTGCTTGCTCCGTTGTTCGGGATCCTCGAAGACTCCTCACAATGTTCGTAGTGCGGGTTGGGACTTACGGTTTATTTGTCAATTTCTTTCTGCTTGGTGGCATGGTTTAAAAGTTGTCAGTTGGTGTGAAAGGGTTAGGCCTACCACTTTTACGTTACGTTATTATTTGTAGTTTTATTTTTTTTCGTACAAGTTAAATACAAAGCCGGTTTGTTCGCAGGAAGTCACGAAAAATAGCTCTTGTGATTTAATGGATCATCAATGCGCCTTGATTTAATGGATCATCAATGCGCCCCCCCCCCTAAAAAAAGAAATTTTGATGACCTTATTTTTTTGTGTAAAAGAAAATGTCACCAAAATTTCTTTTTTTTGGGGGGGGGGGAGGGAGGAGGGGCGGCAAGATGTGCGTAGCCCCTAGCCGGTGCTCAGCCATCATGAACAAGAGTACACATATACACTGCAGTTTGATGTTTTAGCAACATTCGCAGCAAAGGACATTAGCCCTTCTTTCCTAGCACCGAACTACAGATTGAGAAGAAAAAAAACTGGAGCAATGATCGATGTTTCATCTTTCTGTAAAACAAATATGAACCCTTACCGAACAAACGTATACATTAAGTGCAGGTGCCTTTTTGTGCAAGTTGTATCAACGCAAAGCCAACCCTAGTGCATACAAGAGAAACTACCAAGTTTCCCCAAAGGGTTGGCCTTAGAAATTAGTGGTATCTTTCCACCAAGAGGAAACTCCAAGGTTAACCCAACTATAACCCATCCTAACTAAACGTTATCCCTGAAAGACGGTACTAAAAAATAATCGTTGTGTTTCATTAAGGCCGTCCGCGCACTG
>JAHWFP010243973.1:99225-120299 GCA_023313725.1 Lithobius niger
TGGTTAGAGGTTACTCGGAAAAACTCACGGAAAACGTCGGGATCGTTCGGTTATGTGACGTCATTGCTCTGGCTATTTATATTAATTAAAACGAAATTATTAAAACGCGAAACTCCAACCAGTTCATTACCTCAAGTGAAATGCCGAAGCCGGTTCCTAACCTAACCGACACACGACCAACCGATAATAACCACGCTTGTTGTTTGTTTATGGCGGCGGCGGCGGCTGTAAGCAATTTTCATACATTTCATTTAACCTTCGAACTATTACTCGGTGGGATTAGCTTGGCGAAAGAGCTTGGCGTTTGATATCACGACTTCACACGGCCGAAAATCTTGGCGGCAATCCTTAATAAGTTTTGTTTTGGGGGATTGGTTTTACTACCGTGTAATGCTGTTACCTTTCATTAGTCATTCCACTTGATCTAAGGAATTCTTTTATGACGTCACCAACAGGCTGGCGCCAGCAGCAGCGTAACAGACGGGGGGAGGAGGGGGGGGGGGGGGGGTGCGGGGAGAGCGAGCTTTGGGTTACAGGTTAATTTTATTTGAGTTCTAAGGCCCTTGAAGCCATACACTCACCCTACTGCCTTAACCTAACTTACGCTATACATTCATGACAGCTTTGAACATATCACACAGGGCCTTCCATACTGTGCAGCTGTACCGTGCTAGAAATCCTTGTAAACCACATCGCTCCAAAAACGATCTCCACTGTGCACACAGTCCAACAGCCCAACAGTTATAGCAGGATTCCACACCAGAGCACCGACACAAAACCGACTCCATCCTAACCCCACTGTGCACAAGTAGCCGTACACAGCTACACAACGCAATACTCTTGGGCTTTGGGTTGGTGGCTTTTCAATAATTGTCACGTGGAGGTGCAGTTTCAACAATGGGGTGACTTGACCTTGGTCAATTGTGTTGTACCGATTCTTTTTAAGAAGCAAACTGTACGTTTTGTTTCTTTAGTACTACGCAAAAGATAATTAGTTGTTGCTGTCACGATGATATTTTTAACCAATTTAACATGATTTTTAACCAGAGTTGCTATTTTTAAGTAAGATCACAAATCAGAAAACCAAGCTTCACTTTTGTAATGAAGGCTGGGCCGTGAGACACAACAAGACGGTGTAGTTTCAGTGGATGAAGAGGCAGCACGTGTCATAGAGTACTGCACTGGTATTGCACATATAGCACCCATAGTGGGCGTGCGTACAATCTTAGATGATTGTATGAATTTGTCCCAATTCTATCTGGAAGTGATGAAAGCACAACCTGTCAACAACTGGTAGTGTGTTATCAGTAATCTACTATAATGGTACCCATCCAACTGATGGGTACCACATACACCATGGTTGCCCCTACTGAATTTCTCAACGGCACAATGGCACATTTAACTCAATGGTGCCCATAAGCTTAACTACAGACCAACCATGATTTTAAAGTGATGTTTTTAGGGTTAAGTTTGATATTAGAAAAGTACTTGTGATACCAACCAGCTGGTGACGAAGTAGAATCCGAACCTGAATCAACTTCTAGCGGTAATTTGTGGCCATTAGGTGACAGTGAACAATCTGATTGTTTCGCGTGTACACTTGAATTTAATGTATTAATTTTTGAATCAGGACTCTCTAAATTCTTCACCATAAGTGACGTCCGAGTTAGAATTTTCAGACTTCTCTAACAGATGTGTTTTTCCTACTATATTCAAGATTTTTCTTTTTGCTTGTCTGTACCGTTTTGGTTTATGAGATTTGAGTGCCATGTATCCCTCTCAGGTTTTTTAGATCCATACAGATACTGCGACTAAGATGCCCAACGACCCCTAGGCTGAGCACGTGTGCTTTTTATACCTGTAGACTGCTTTCACGTTGATTGGAATAACCACAACGGAAGCACCTATTGACATTAAATTTTTTTCTTAAAATTAGGATGCTTATTTTTCACTAGGTGGGCTGAAGACCCCTGAAAACAGGATATATTCATTTGCTTATTAGTTCTTGAGAGAGAGCAAACGTATAGGCAGAGTCAAACGTAACAGTATCAGAGTCTTTAGTTCCAACTGTTTTTGGGTGTCTGAGTCTCGGATTCCTGCCACGAATCTGTCTCGCAATATGGTCTGCCATGGGCCGAGGGGTAATCGTCTAACTGGAATATCGCATAATTGGAAGAATGCATACCGTATAACAGTATAACGGAAAATCGTCTAACAGGAAATTCGTATAATGGAAAATCGTCTAACAAGAAATTCGTATAATGACAAATCGTCTAACAGGAAATTTGTATAATAGAAAATCGTCTAACGTTCCTGCCTCGCTCGCGCTGCCACGCTTGCTGCGGCCGTAGATATGACTTCAGAAACGCAGGTATATTATTGTCCAGGTTGACGTTTATCTATTATACGGTTATCCATTATACAATATTCCGTTTAGATGATTTTCCATTATACGATATTCCGTTTAGTTGATTTTCCATATCGTTTATTTATGCAGATGTTAGACTAACCCATTAGACGAGGTTTGAGTTAGACTTTCTTCCGACGCCCCTTTGCCATTTGGCCCCGTCTGCTGCCCCAAACTTGTATTGTAATGTTAAATATTTTAATTCTGTCATATGATATGCTGTTGACTCCTCTGCAGCCTGATCTCTCCTCTGAAAAGCAACTTTTTCGCTCGCACAAATAATTTGGTTTCGCACACAAGTAACTAGTCAATAAATTATCAATTTCAACCAAAGATGTTCCAGAAGGTGCGTCTGGTGCACATAAATTTAATAATAAGCCGTAGGTCTTGGCACCAAATGTTGTTAGTGGCAAACAAGCAGCAAAGTTTAATTCTACGCACCCAAGATAAGCGGTCTAGGTCTCAATATTGGAGCCGAATTCCTCTATTTTTGTGTGTGCAAGTGTAGGTGGCGGCATTGTAATAACTAAATGGCTGCCTTCCGAACTAGCTGTTTGAAATTAAAAGTAGGTTTCAAATTTTCAGCCCAGTTCTGACTTTTGTTCCTTGCTGAACTGTAAATGTTGCCCCAAATTCGTCCTCACTGCTCATCAGCAAGAAGAAAACTGATTCAAGTTACAAGTTTTAAGTTATGCCTTAAAATGAATGCTTCTCCCCAATTTAAACTTAACTTTAAATTTAAGATTTTTTAACAGCTATACTTGCTTACGCTTTACAATACTTTTAACATACAATGCCTTCCTCACAGCACTATTACTCCAGTTTTATCGCAACCAGCTATACGCTGTGCTTAATCAGCAGTGCTAACACTAATTAATACATGTTTAATCTTTTCAATATTTATCCCGCCCCCCCCCCCTCTCCTCCACGCCTCAGCAGCAGCAATACATGCCTTAATGGAGGGCTCGCACCAAAGTAAGATGACCGGCCTAAATAATTTCACTAGTCACTTTACAAAGTGGCTAGGCTTTAAGAACAATACAAGCATCAAACTTGGCATTAGCCATGGCGCCATAAGGAGAGAGGGACAATTTTGCTAGGTAAATCCCATCGGAAATTTATTGGTTCTTTTACATGCCACAAACGACATGAGCACGACGCATCACAGGGCCCTTCTCTTCCCGAAAATGCCATGGGTGGCTGAGGCCGAACTCGAACCCGAGACCTCTGGCACAAGAGACGGTCATGCTTACCATCAGGCCTCTCACCTTGCCCCACACATGCATCACACTATGCTCAGTCTACTAAACAAATAAACTTCCTAATGTTTGATGGTTTTTAAAAAAACATTTAAAGGTTAACTTCTCATTTGAACTTCTGAATTAAAATGAAAAGTTAACCCTTAAACGGCAAATAGTATTGTATTACAAATGAGTAAATACAAGTAGTACTTTTTTAACTTTTTGCCTATAGAATTTTATGTGCTCTACATCTTTTATCGCAGTCAACAAGCTCAATCTTAGTTTTCAACGTTTTAACGTTAACGTTTGAATTTTTTTAAACGTTTTAAACTTTAAGTACAGTAACTGCCTTCTTGTCATATAAGTAATAGTTATTGGTGAGAAACTCACGGTTATCGATATTTAACCCACGGCTGCGATGATTGGCCCGCCGAGAGTATGCAAATTGTCGAGTGCTGAGCACGAGATTTTCACAAGAACCGTCAGATTCTCATCAATAAATGATTTATACCACGGTTGGGACGTCAAGCTAACTCGTATTTAATTAAAACGTGTTTGTGTTTGTGAAAATTGCTTCAAGAAATACGATAATCAGTATGTCGATATGAATTTTAGTTTGTGGAGGGGGGAGTGGGTATTAGATGGACGAGTCCCTTGGCTCAAGTTTGTGGCGTGAGGGAGGGGGGGGGAGTGGGTGGGAGTTGGACAGATGCATCGTTTGGCAAGCTTCACGCTGGTACGCTCGCTCGTGTTTTTGAAGCTGTTCTGAATAAACTTTGATATGCGAGGCAGCAGGGATAGAATGACATTGTTGGACAAACTGGGAAGGTGAGTAATTCATTTTGTGGGTTTTAGTCTGAGAACTGTTTCAGAAATGCGGTAATAGGATATCGATATGAATGAAGGTCATTCCATTTTAGTTTGTGGAAGAAGGGTGGGGGGGGGGGGAAACTAACGCGGAGTGAATAAACTTAGGTATGGTCCAGAAATGTCAGAGTTAGCAGGGATAGGATTTCATTCGGGACATTCGCTCAAGCTGAGTAATTCCTTTTGTACGTTTTTATTGCATTACGTGTTTGGAGGCAGCATTTGGTTGTTGGTGTGTGCATTCCGGTCGCGTAATCCGGAATTGTCAAAAGTGTGGGTTATCATAGACAAAAGTGTGGGGTAACTTGACAACCCACCCTTTTTGCGATTACGCACACTTCCGGGTACGGTTAACGGGATTTAACCAACTTAAATTTAGTATGGCATTGACTTAGCGTGACGTCACAGCCGTGAATATAACCTTTTTTTTTTAATGTAATGATTAACTATTAATTTTACACTTTTTAACCATCTTAACGTGACTTGTGCCCTTTTTACACCCTTCCTCAAGCAAGCTCGTTCTTTGCCACACACCAACCCCTGTCATAATGCCAGTGGTGTTTTAATGTGGCACTTTTCGTGGTGGGGGGGGGGGGCTTATCTTCGCCCTTACAATGGCAGTATAACTCGACCACTGCAATGGGCCACCAGATACCTTCTGTAACACTGAAGAACGTTACTAAGTCCTTCGGTCCCTGGCGTCTATTCCTCCTCACCCCGGCCAAAGATGATGAAGAAGACAACAAATGCTGGAAGGGGAACTTTAATTCCAGCTGCCACCTGAAATACATTCAACCCTCCCAGAATTGGCCTGAAGGCCGATATGAAGATATTTACTTTGGTTTCTTATTTTCAAAGCCTAAAAACTCCTCATTCCCCATACCAAGCACGGGTTTACAAGGAGTTTGGTATGAGTTTAATGGCTCTTCTATTAAATTAAATCTAGCTCCATACCTCGTCGCCATTTGTAATGTTCGCTAGGTACATACAAGGAGTGGTCTTGCCACTCTAGCAATAAAGAGACCCAACAAGAAGTTGTAGTTTCACTGGATGAAGAGGCTGCTCCAGTCATAGGGTGCGGCAGAACTACATATAACACTTTTTATTACATATAGCACCCGTAGTGGGTTTGCTTACAATTTTTGAATTCACAATTCTATATGGGGGCGATTAAAGAGCAGCCTGTTAACTGGTATTGTGTTATCTGTTGCCTACAATCTACCTCAAAACAAAATTTGTTAAGGATTTCCGCCAAGCTTTTCAGCCGTGTAAAGTCGTGATATCAAACGCCAAGCTCTTACGCCAAGCTAATGCCACCGAATAAAAGTTCGAAGGTTAAATGAACCATGAAAACTGCCAGTACTTACTGCGCAATTTTCAAGTATTTCATTTAACGTTTGAAGTATTAGTCGGTGGGATGAGCTTGGCGTTTGATATCACGACTTCACACGGCAAAAAAGCTTTGCGGGAATCCTTAACAAGTTTTGTATGGGGTAGATGTCATGGTTTTTGGTTCAAATTGACGAAATCTATTTTTTCCCATTAGCAATTATGAGATAGAAAAGCCAATCGGGAAATTTTGGTCGCTTGACAACATAAAAGACTAACAATGACTTTTATGTTATCAGGCGACCAAAATCTCTCGATCAAAAAAGTTTCAGCCTTTTTGTCGCATTGTTATTTATCCTCAGATGGCTGGAAACATCCATACTACCGTAGCTGTATAAGCTAGTGGTCGCCATGCTCATATATATATTTTTTATCTGGATGTTATCGTTATCTTGGCGGGCGACACACTAGCGTGTGTCTTGATTATGCTATTCCCTCCGAACAGGATGGAGACCGTACACACTACAACTTTCATAAGTATCGCTTTGAATTTCGCTTTAGTATTAATGGCCTAGCAACAACGGAGCTATTACAGTATTTTCTTTTTCGCTGGGAAGGCCGGAAAGGATTACGCAGATCTTTCGCAATTCCAGTGACTGAAATATTTTATATATTGGCGGAAAGATGAAAGATAGGCCCAAACACTCGTGAGCAAACAAACAAAGAAACAAAAAAACAAAATGACAAAAAATAGATCGATAAACGTCGCCTTTTACGGAAGAAAGACAAAAAATGCTAGCTGTCGTCCTTCACGTACAATGTCATTTAAGATAAGAAATTATCGGATGATTGTAGGTGTGCGTATTTGTCATCGGAAGTCTCACGCTAATGATTTCAAACCAATATTTCACATAGTCACGCTGAGGGACTAAGGGAACTAAGAAGAACTCGAAAGGCACACGTGACCCTTAGCAATAGTTCCAGATGAAACTTCGTATTTATTTATTTTTTAATAAAACGTTTGTTGTATTTGTTATCACCATTTATCTATTTGATCCTTTCCCTATGTATACACACAGACTTTGCCTATACTTCACGCATTACCTTCTACTTTAGTTCTCCGTGTGTATAATTATATTTATTTCACTTAGGGACCGTTCATTATTTATGAACGGGGGTGGGCCGGCGAAAATGAGGGAGGGGGGATTTTTTTTAAGGTCATATCAGGAGGGAGGTGGGGTCAGGAAAAAAATGGTACAGACTAAGTGCACAGCAAGTTATAGAATGTTAAAGTGGCACTATCACAGCTTCCTATGTGGCATGTTCTGTTTTCAAGGGTATTTTAGTTTACCTGAAATAGGCAGAAAAAGCCATCATGTGCTAACTGAAACAATGCCATTTTACAGATTTAAAAAAAATAAATTCTCCTTACTGTAACCAATTCTCCTAACGCAAGTACAGCAATAGAAAATTAATATCGGTGTAGATAACATTTCTGTTGGATTCCTGAATACTACGCGGTATACTTACATATCCTACTCGTTAAATGTTAATGAACATTCGAACAGTAGCGTTCTGTTCAGGAACAGTCCCTAACGTTCCTTGTAGGAATGGCGCCTCACATTCGGTATAAATACAAATCCAGCACCATAGATTTTGCACAGAGAGGAGCCAGTTTTTAGTTGATATCAAATGAAACAACGGATGTACCGTCGTTGCAATCTGCAATGGTGCCATCTTGAAAGCAGGTGGCCATTTTGAAATTATGCTTATTATCGTCTCAGTTCCTTCAAATTTAGAACGGAGACGAAATAGTTGATACCAAGTGAAACAATGAATATGACATCATCACTAGTATTGAAATTAGGCGACCATTTACAATTATGTTTATTATAGGCTCCTTTCCTTCTAATTTAGTATGTAGAAGAAATAGCTATCACCAGTTGAAAAAATTGTCACTAATAATCTCTGATGGTCGCCATCTTGAAATGGGGCCGCCACTTGGAATTGTGCTTATCGTCCGATTTCCTTCAAATTTAGAACGTAGAAGATAGTTGATAACAATTGAAACTGTGAGTATACCATCGTCACATGTAACCTCCAATGACCCATGGCCTTATCTTGAAATCACGTGGCCATTTTGACGTTATGCTTGTTATCGTCCGATTTCCTTCAAATTTAGTACAAACGTAGAAGAATTAGTTGATACCAGTTGAAAAAACGAATGTGCCCTCGTTGCTATTAATCTGTAATTGCCGCCATTTTGAAATTACGTTTTTTATCTCCCGATTTCCTTCAAGTTTAGAATGGAGAAGATACAGTTGACACCAATTGAAACAATGAAACTGACATCGTCGCTCTAAACCTGTAATTGCCGTCGCTGTAATTTTAACCTCTTTATTACAATTCTTAAAGTACAACGGATTAATAAACAAAAATGGATGTTAAGAGTAAGGTTCTAAAAGTCCAAACCTAAACGGAACATGGACCGGATTTGACAGTATGGGTCTAGGTGTAAAATTTTGTCAGTATATCCGCATATAAAGACCCATGTGATGATCCAACGGTAGTGAGGTGTGCATTTCCTGCTTTGCTTTAGGTCGAAATGTTTTTTTTTTTTTTTTTACGGTTTGGTAGCATGACAGCGTAATCGCAGCAGAGAGCATTATTGGTTGTCATCAATTACTTTAAATCTATGACGGTTTCGTACAAGGATAGTCGAAAATTCTAAAGCATCAAAAGTAATATGCCAAATTTCATAAGAAAATTATGTTCTTAAGGTTCTTTTAAAGATATTCCAAGAACAACAACAACTAAAAAACCTGCAACCGTACACACACACGTTCTGTCCGAATTGGCTAGAATTATGTTTACAAAGCTGAATTAAAAACATTGGCTTACTAGGTCATGAAACTGACCTCGATGAGCAATAAGGATGTAAGGCTTACCAACCTCTTACTGACAAAATTGTACTCCTACACCGTTACTGTCAAAGCTTCCGTGTTTCTTCTAGGTTTTGACTTTTAGACCCTTGCTCTTATAGTGTCCGCGGCCTATCTTGAGTTCGCCCCAGAACAACACAGATAATCGATTGTATGTTTTTGGTAGCAAAGTGCCTTGTTGATATCCGAGATGGTTACAAAAACAATGGCGGCCGTCGATTAATGCCGCCCCCTCTAGGAAAACGTAGCCGCTCAGAAAATAGCTGCAGGACTCAAGATAAACCGCGCACACAATAACATTATTTTAACGATCAGTGTTTACTTATTAATGCTTTCATATTAATGTTTACATATGCTTTCGATAAGGCAGTGGAGGTACGTGACATGGAGCACGTTGGCCGATGACCCAATGGAATTGGACTTGGCAGAGGGTTGGAGGGATGACCCATTAGACTAACACGCTAATATTAATAGAAGGGGAGGGGGGGGGGGGTCAAGATAAATATACACAACCGGCCTAAGCTGCCAGCGGCGATGCACCAGCTAACCACCACCAGATGACTGTGGTTAGAAGGCTGGTTTGCCCACCGGTTTGGCAAGGTGCCAGTGGCAAGGTGCATTGTATTGCTAGATCGGCTAACAGTATTAAAAGTAACGGGGTCGGGGTGAGTTAGAGAACACACTTAAACACCATACCCTATACGCCCGCACGGGCGCATTTCCATGCAGAGCTTTGAGATCTCTGTCCGTGGCACTTGTAGGGCAATAAGAAATGTTATTTTAAGTACGTTGGCCAATCTTATCTTGTGTCACAACGATAGGGCCTTACCAGGGGAAAAATAAAAATGACAAAGAAACGTGCAGGCCTGGGTTGTGACGTAGATGGCATATATTTAGCATGGTATCGCACGCAGTCATTTTAAAGGAAACGTGGAACCATCATACAAATCAAGTTAAACTTGGCATCCTCCAGTGGTACTGGCAAACTTCAAATTAATACTATAGCACTATAATCATTCAACCTTTATAATCACTTGCAAATACCGCCCGCTAAGCCTTGCGTTGAAGAAACAGGCATGCTTTTTTTTTAAGTTATCAAAAAAGGTGGGTAATACGAAGAGACGATTGGGGGCAACTGCCCCGAGAGACTTGGGCCAATCCACTTCTCCTGTCTTATACAGGCTTCCGAAGATAAATCGACTTCGAATTCCGGCATACTTCCAATATCGAATCATTACTTCCGTAACTTGCTAACTTACTAAGATTGCCGCTTTGGGAGTGTTGGTCGTTTTGGAATACTGTTGCTTGCAACCACTTATAATTTTTTTTTAATTATAAAAACGTATTGTGTGCGCGGTGTATCTTGAGTCCTGCAAGTATTTTGTGAGCGGCTACATCTTCCTGGATAGGTTGGCTTTAATCGATGGCCGCCATTGTTTTTGTAACCATCTTGGATATCAACAAGGCACTCTGCTACTGAAAACGTACAATCGATTATCTGTGTTCGTTCTGCGGAGAACTCAAGATAGGCCGCGCACACTATAGTTAATGAAACAAACTGATAAAATATAACGATTAAACAAAACTCCTCTCAATGTAAAAATATATTTTGGTTATTACTAGGGGTTGTTCGTGAAGCTATATATTAACAAGGTGCACCATTCACTCCAGAATCATGCTGAAAAGTCTGCTGGGGGGGGGGGGGGCGAAATACGCTGGGTAGCATGGAAGCGTACATGGATGAAAAAGAGCTAAGTATAAGACTTACCAAACAGGAAAGCAAATTAAGATTCCTGTGTCGGACTTATTTACTTGAAAGTAACAACACTGCAGACTATAAATCTTAACACCTAATACACAAACAGTTTTAACTAAAAATCATACACGAGAAATTACGTAGTACAGTAAGCCAACTCTACACACTTATACGGTTTGTCAGAGTGACACGACCCGGATTCGAACCAGCAAACCAATTCGTCCCCGAGATCACTGATATAGCGCTTTTATCGCTACGCCCACTCTTCCACTGGCATAAAGATGACCCACTGAACCCATTATTATGACATGCATGTTTGACTTTTGGATCACAACTACTAAACACAAGAATTGCGGTAAGGCCCCATTTATAATGTGGATTTCGACGCGTACGCGTGACGCTCGAGTTTTTCCCATGGTCAACGCTTAAGCGCGAACATTTATAAATATAGAGCAGGTGGGCCAACGCGCGCGTTTTGCTATTTTCAAGCGTCACGCGAATATCTACTGGACTTTGATCGGTGAGTGCCAAGCGACGCTCGCACGCTTAGTTGTTGCATGCTGGGATAGGAAAATGGCGGCATCAACGGATTCTATCGGCGCCACAAGAAAGGAAAACGTGGTGTGCTAAAAGATTGAATGCTCAAAATAAACGGTCAAATATCTTAATTACAGTGATCTTGAGCCGAATGGCATCGAATCTTGCAGTTGTAGAAGGTGGAAGTTGTGAAACAGCATAGTTGGATCGGAGTAGTAGTCAGCATTGACAAGCTCACGCGCCTGCTCAAGTGTTTGAGTTGGAAATGGAAGAGCGTTTGCCGGAGCGTGACGATGTCACGAGCGGGCCAAGCAGACTGTCCACGCGCACTGCTTTGCTCATGAACTGGCGTACGCGCCAAGCGTCGAGCGTCACGCGTACGCGTCGAAACCAATATTATAAATGGGGCCTAAGAATACGTTACGTACGTCCGATGTAACAATTTAATTATTGCATCGCCAAAACACGACACGGAGGTCGCCATTGTTTTCCTGGAACGCGTAGAAATTAATGGCAACAGACGGATCTCTTCAATTTCGAATCGCAGCCGATTGAGATAGCTGTATTGACTGTGAGGAGCTCAAGCGTCTGACGGCGTTAGCTGGCCGGCAGTGTAGTGGCCAGCTAGGGCCGTCAGACGCTTGAGCTCCTCACAGTCAATACAGCTATCTCAATCGGCTGCGTGTCGAAATAGAAAAGTGACATCTGTCGGCATTAATTTCTGAGCGTTCCAGCAAAACAATGGCGATCTCCGTGTCGTGTTTTGGTGATGCAGTAATTAAATTGTTATATCGGACATAAAAGTAACGTATTCTTACCGCAATTCTTGTGTTTAGTTATTGTGTAAGTGATCCAAAAGTCAAACATGCATGTCAAAATGGATGTAATTGCCTTTTAAGATCACAGAAGTGATCAGGGCTCCATTCGACCGAGAATGCTTGCGGCCATAGGCAATGGACAAAGAATGCAAATAAATACAAAGGTTCAGCAGAGGATTAAATAAATATACACAAATTACTGTAACTTATATAAAGGAAAGATCGCTGTTTGGCTTGTTTTTAATTCCTCTTTCTTTTATTTTTCGTGGTTATAATTTAATCATGGTGCAAGTGCGGCTTAAAATATTCTTCGGCGGTAGCCGAGCAGGTCAGTTTTTTTTTTTAACGTGTAACCAGATTTTGGTAATATAAAATATTTCCTCTTGGTTTCGGCTTCAGAACAACTTTTACTCTCTTTCGTATTACAGAAACAAAGCTACACACTTGCTATCTGGATTTCGTGCATTAGGCGTTCTGGGTGGCATATTAGCGTGTATCTTGATAAAAAAAAAAAGGCAGTTCAAACTATTGAAAAAAAACCTTGGCGTCTCGCACATAAATGTTTAATCAGGGTGGAAAGCCAGTCGACTAGGAAGGGTTAAATAAATATAGATGCAAACCTATTTACGTTGTCGTCTGGAATAAGGCCATGTCAGTATGGCTCAACGGTAGGACCTCAGCCTTTGGGTTTCAAAGGTCGTCGGTTCGATTCCCCACTCAGACGGTCTGACATTTAAGTCCAAAAGACAACGTAAATAGGTTTGCATCTGTATTTATTTTACGTGTAGGCTTAAATGTGGCTTTGTACGATTCTAACTTCATTTAAAGCTAAAACCGAAAAGAAACTTGTGTCCCGTTCTCGTTTTTAAAATCAGGGACAACAAGCTGTTATCTCTTACTGGGGTGGATTTTCTGCCTCTGATTGCTCTCCTAATTCATGCCTCTATCTGTTTTGGATTGATATCACGGTATCGTTTACAGTAATAACAAGAATTAGTAAGTGTGCAAGAGGTGCCCTTTTGTTTCTGTGCATAAAGAGCGCGTGGCGGGTCGGACGGTGGGGGGGGTTGGGAGAGAAGTGGGGGCCCGGGGAGCAAACACTGATAGAGAAGCCGAGACTGTTCTAGGAAATGTGCTTCTCCGAAACACACCACCGCCCCCCTCCCTTTGCCCCTTTCACCTTTAAAATGTGAAATGGGGCCGATGCGTTGCATTCGGGACATCCCATTTTTTGACGCCCTTTAGGTAGATAAAAGTATGATGAAACACCATTAAAACAAAGGCAAAAACCATTAAAACAAAGGCAAAAACCATTAAGACAAAGACAAAAACTCATTAAAGACAAATGCTTTTCGAGGATCGTTGTACTGATTTTAACGTTCCAAGCTTAATACACTAGTTTTATTTTTAGACATCCATAATCTTAGACCTCTGAATGCAGGGTCGGAAAAATAGTTCCTTCCTTTTTTCACCTTTTTTGTCCTCCCCGTCACATCCTCCCACCCCCCCCCCCCCACCCCCCTGCATTTTTTTTTAAGTCTACGTACGTCTGTGCTCAGTGGCGTAACGAAGTGTCTCTGGGCCCATAAGCAACATTTATGGTCGGCCCCTCCCCATTTATTGCTCCCCTCCGCTCCCCCCAATCTTTAACCTTTTCGATTGTCTTGGTCCAAATGATACACATACTATACATTGTTTGATTTACATTACCCGAACAACCAACAACTTTTCAGCAAAGAAAAACTACTTCGTAATGCAAACAAGCAATAATGTTTGAGAACATTTATAAAAAAAAACACATGTCTGTACGGTATATTTTAGCCCACCTAACTGTCGAATTATTATAAGCTTTGCTATTACATTGGTACACTTGTTAGATGGGAACATGGACCGGGTTCGGTTAACGCTCGCTAAAATCCTTTGACCCTTTGGGAACTTGGACTTGCTTAACATATTGCACGTAGTGAGGGTAGTGATATCATTCCACCAGGGAAAGGCCGCCAAGGTTAATCCTGTTAGCCAAGTTAATCGCACCGAATAATACTTTGGACGTTAAATGAAAACTTGAAGATTGCTACCGCTAGTAGCAATCTTCTAGTTTTCATTTAACTTTCGAACTATTAGTAGGTGCGATTAACTTGGCTAATAGGATTAACCTTGGCGGCCTTTCCCTGGTGGAACGATATCACTACCTTCAAAGGCCGACCGTTTTTGGAAACTTGGCAGGTTTTTCTACCAGTTTTGGTTTTGGATGGATTAGTTCACTACTTGAAGGTGTTAACGGATTCTTTCGGCATGCTTTTCTCAATTCAAAAACCTCAAAAATGTGTCCATGTCCCTATTTCACACCTGGTGGGCCCCCGAGTTGCAGGGGCCCGTAAGCAATGCTTACCTAGCCTACCTGTACGTTACGCCACTGTCTGTGCTGTTGAGTTAGCATGAAAGGTTTGTAAGCCTTTATTCACTCAAGCGTTGTTAAAATAATTTCACGTTTGATTTCCCGATGGAATATGTGGCAGAGAATAAGCATTACTAACTTTGTGAGAATACGAGACAAGTGGACAATAACATAAACGACATAATTACTCGCTATGTATAAACAACAAAGTAGGCCTAATGGCCAGTAACGGATATAAAAGAGTTGTCTTCAGAGGTAACTTTTCATGCGCTTGGAAGAAAATGAAAAGTGTTGGCATTCCACAGGGTGCAGGTAGCCTACTTTAAGCGCTTGGCTTTTCGAAAAATTCATTGTCTAACATCTTACTTTGTGCAGACGGTGCCAAAATTTATGGTAGAGCTGATACTATCAATTCCTGTAATATCATACAACAAGATATTTCTAAATTGGAAAAATGGGTAGAAAATAATGGCCTTTCCTTCCATCCATCCAAATGTTTCCCCTCTTGAGGATCGGAGGTAAATATGCTGTTGACTTTGATAATTTTGATTACACCAATGCTGGTAAGGCCATCAAACGTACTGACTCGATCAAAGACCTTGGCATTATTGTTGACGACCAACTTAAATTTCACCTGCAAGCTATTCAAGTAGGACAATATATCACCGATTGAAAGCAGACGAAATCTGACAACATCTAGCGCTATGTAGTACTATCTAGCTCTTGCTTGTACCCAACGAAGGAATGCATAACGGCATTTCCTTTAATGAAACAAACAAGCCACGGCATCCTTAATCCCCCCCCCCTTAATTATTGAGTAAAAATTTGGTTCGTCTTCGTGGCACCTGGGAGCAAGCTATAAAGATTAACAATATCATGGACGCTAGATGGCGCCACGGTATTTTCGTTCGCATTTCAAACGGTGATAGTGCCACTTTCATGTCACTGACTCTGTTCACAAGATGTATTTTCTCCTTCAGTCAAATTTTTCTCTATGGACTTCTGAAATCGTAACGAAACTGGGTAATTACCAGAAACTGTATACTACCTTCATTCGCCCCCCAAACTCGAATATTACATTCAGTCTTGGTCCCCCTATTATATATGAAGGCGAAAAACAAAAAATTGAAAAAGTACAGGGAATAGTAACTCGGCGCATTCAAGGATTTAAACATCTGACTTATGAAGGTCGACTAAAACAACTCAATATCCCGACACTGCAAGATCGCAGACTGAGAGAGGTGATCTCCTCACATATCAAGTGCTGAAAAACTCGTCGACTTACCTTGCAACGAATATTTTACCTTTCTCTCTTTAAATGTTCCCGTGGGCACACTATGAAACTTTACAAACCATCATATTTAACAACTGCTGGTAGCTCCTGCTTCACTGTCCGTGCCATTACGGCTTGGAACAATCTACCTCAAAAAGTGTTTGACTCTGCAACTGTGAGCATTTGGGAAAAAACGTTATGACGAGTATTGTGCTCAGCTGGTACAATAAGCTTTGCTATCATCAGATTCCCTGTTATTTTTATTATTATTATTATACAAACAAAAACGTCAAGTGTGTCGTAAAAAAGGGGTTGTATGATTGAAGTTTCATTTTACTTGTTAAAATGTATACGGATAAAAATTGGTGATTTTTAATTGAAATAATCAAATGTACAATTGAGAAAATTGCATCTGTTTAAGTGTTGTTGTGCTTTACGTAACGTATATGATTGCTAAATCACAACACACTATCAAATGGAATAGGTAGGTGGCTTTAACACAACCAACTTCAAACAATCAAAGGAAAATACAGCAAGGATGATATGCATACTCATAAATCGTATGATAGATAAAGAAATATGGCCTGACAAATTAAATATAAAGTTTTAAGACCAATATATATAAAAAAGGAGAACAAGCAAATAAAGATAACTATAGACCAATCTCAATATTATCGATAATAGATAAAATAATAGAAACATACTTTTTCAAATAGGATACGAGAATATTTAGAAAATTTTAAATTATTAAGCAATGTTCAATATGGATAATAATATGAAAAATAAAAGCACAACTTAGCTATTAATACAAGTAAATGATACAATAACAAAAACATTAAATGAAAAGAAATGTGTGGGAACAATACTGATTGACCTACAAAAACCATTTGATACGTTTGATCATGTAAAGATAATTAAAAAATTTGAAATTGTAGGATTAAGAGGACAAATTTTAGAAATATTAAAAAGTTACTTGCCAAACAGTAAAGCAACACTAAAAATAAGTAATGAATAATATTAACTTTGGTGTACCTCAAGGATCTGTCTTAGGCCCACTTCTGTTCTTAATATACGTAAATGATATAGAAGATTATACGAAAAATATATATGTTTGCTGATGATACCATACTAATTTCCATAAATTATAAGTACTATGATATGTTAAGAAATTTACAAAACTATTTTAATATGATAAATGGATGGCTAATAGAAAACGAATTATACATAAGCGAAGAAAAAACAATATATTTAGATATTGCAGTGCCAAAAAAGAAAAACCACCAATTAAACAATATAGTTAATCACTCGGGAAATTGTATAGGACTAAAAACAAATTAAAAAAACCAACTCTGCCATTCTACATGTAAGAGTATTGAAATAAAAAAAAACAACAAAATATTTAGGAATGTATATAGATGATCAATGGGACTTTAAAGAACATGTAACTAATTTAATAATTAAACTAAGGCAGAAATTACTTATCTTATATAAAGTAAAGAACATATTAAACAAGAAAAATAAACAAATGTTATACGATGCATGGGTAGAAAGTAGTATAAGATACGGTATTGAAATATATGGTTTCGCAACAAAACATATTTTAATAAGACTGCAGAAACTTTAAAATAAGATAGTTAAGGTCAGGGTGCTTGGATTATACGTAGCTTTGATAGGGTGGCCCCATACTATTACGCTTTACCGCGAGAAACCGTGCGAGATATTGAGAGCTGCTTCAAACGCGTCTGACGTCTCTGCTCCCATTTTCGCGCCATTTTACTGATTTTGCATCTCATTGGCTTTTGATTTTGCTAATGAATAGACACAAAATTGGACTAACAAACGAACGAGTACTCATCATCAAACGTAAGCCGGACCGCTCCAATTGTTTAAATTGTTTTAAAGTGCATTAACCTACCAGTACAATTCGACAGTGCGACTGAAAATAGCAACGTTTGTCATCAGATGGAGAGCACCGCCAGAAGGGAGCATCGTAAAGCATGCCATTGTTTTGGTTTCGACGTAACGACGTCAGATACTCTCGTCTTGGGTAATCTGGTAAGAATTTGTCGTTTTGTTTTAATAATGTTTATTTTAACGTTAGGCAAAGATTGATCGATCAGAGATATTTCATAATTATTCATTAATTTCGTTAAAAACTACTCGCTAGTTGAAACAAACCTTTTTTGTTGGTTTCGAAAAACCAAGCGTCGTCTGCTTCGAGGATTAGTTTGGGAGCAAAAACGTCATCAACTGAATCTCGCTCGTGTATACTTTACCAAAGGAAATAGCTGCGCTCTAGCTCAGACAAGTTCAACTAGTGGGTCCACCCTACCAAAAGCTACGTATAATCCAAGCTCCTTGGTTAAGGTATTGTTTGGACAAGAAAATGAACATACAGATGAGATTTACTATAAAAATAAACTACTAAAAATAGAAGATTTGAGAGATTATATAATTATAATAAAAAATCATTACAGTAACACTCATAAAGACCTCCATGATTCAAAAAGTGAACAATTAAAAAAAAAGTCATCCAAAAAATTTAAATTGCCAGAATGGAATAATTGTTATGGAGTAATAGATCGTTTTATGTACCTGACATTTTCAATAAACTAGACAACGACATGTTATCATATGAAAGTATTATCAAACTTAAAACTAGGTTAAAAGATTTATTAGTAGAAAAGTAGAAAAGTATAAAATGATATCTATTGAAAATATGAAGAGAAATGAAAGAAATGATTTATAAAATGTCTAAGAAAAATATTCATCTTTTTTGTTTTTTGTACTAATGTGTTAATTTATTATTTATGTAAGTTATTGTAGCTCACACAAGTTTCATTGAAACTTCGAGCAATGTCATGCAATAAAATTATTTATTTATTATTTATTATTAAGAAGCATTCTACCAAAATTTTATACATTCGAATTCATACCTTGTTTCAAATAACTTAATTGTACCTCATATACACATTTATTGTGCTTCATGGGGTACTTTTGTAACACAATAAATAAAAATATAAAAAAATTAATGAACATACGTGACTTACGTAGCAAAAATGTGATACTCCGGACCGTATTTAAGAATTCTTGCTACTACTAATAAAATACTGCTTGTTTTCTTAATTTATGAGCTGAATTACATTTTAGTTTATTGAGGTTTCAGTATATAATTCTGAATCAAGTGAGTCAATTTGGGTCGCGGTCAGCAACCAAAGGACCGATCATTATTTATCGCCGGGAAGGGGGGGGGGGGAAGGTCATGAATTTTTTGGATCCTCCCAAGGGGGGTGTCAAAAATTTTGGCAGTCCCGCCAGGAGGGTGGGGGAGGTTAAAAAACAGACGGGCCAAACTGGAAGAAAAAGTCATTTTTGTACCTCAAAAATGGCATTTCAGCAGTCAAAATTTCTAAAAATGACTCAGCTTCAGACCCCCCACCATGTCAGTACTTACATGGTTTTGAAACTATTAGGACCAATATTGCGAGTGTAGTTTTTTACAAAAAACTTTGTAGAAATGCCTTGACAGCTGGTTTCTTGACTTGTTCTGTCTTTCAGGTGCTGACGGTGTTACGGGAACACAAGCAAACAGTGTGTTCGTCATACTTATTGTATGAATCCCGACAAGAGATAGGTGTAAGGAACATTTTAGAGAACATTTTTAACCCAAAGTGGCTTTTCCTTAAAAAACGAGACACAATTCCTTACAACTAATGGTTACTGCCGGTGTGGAGACCTACTTACTTAATTTGGCTGCAGCACTAATCTTGGCTACAGGAACTCATCTGCAGACAGTCTCAATAGGTATACGAAAAGCATATTTTTTTGGGGGGGGATCACATTATTTTTGGACTTTCAATAGGGGTGGGGGTCAAGATTTTTGCAGGGTCTCGAAGGAGGAGGTCATCGAAAATTTGGTGGTCACATTTTCATTTCCACCCCCCCCCCCCTTCTCCCCGTCCATAAATAATGACCTGTCCCTAATCCACGCCAAACTGGTGGCGAGCTCTAGTCCACTAAGAACGACAGTCGGTTTTTGCTGTCAATAAAAGATAATTAAAAACATGTTTAAAAACAATATTAATTTTTCTCCGTTCTAAAACGCCGGATTGGCAACCGTTTCTAAAAATGGCTCGGTACGTAACTATTATCGGTTGTTTTATATATATATTTTTTTTGTCGTTGACAAAAACAGACAGACACAGCCATTAATTATCTAAGTTATCTAAATTATATCTATTCTGAATAGGGTTCTGGAGCATGAACTTGTTTACGAACAGCTGGTTCAGCAGGGACGAACGGGTCGGCTGCAATTATTTCCAGAATAGTCTTGATAGGTGGGAAAAAAAATGGTTATCGGTAAGGTGCACCGAATAACCCTACAAATACAGCAAAATACAATATAAACAATCGCAATCTACATCGTCACGATCTTTTCTTTCATTATTATTTTTTTTTTCTTTTTATAGTTAATTGTCCAAAACAAAACTTTTGAGGAAATTCCACCAGGTTTTCGTCGTTTTCAGTTATAAAGCAGTTTTACTAAATTTTTGTTCGAATCGTTCGATGCACGCAATTCCAAATTATCGAGTAAAATTTGTTAAAATTACCTTTGGGCCTCACTTTGGGCGCCCCCAGCCCTGTAAGAGATATATTCAGCGCCAAACCATTTCAGCGACGATTTGGCGCTGAAAATATGTCTCAGAGGGAAAGGGCGCCCAAAAGACGGAATTTGAACCCATTTGACTCGATCTTTTGTTTAAAATTCTTACCAAATTTTGTTCAAATTGGTTTATATAGTCCTTAGGGATCGGTTATTATTTATCGTCACAGGGGAACGTGGAGGGAGGGGGAGGGGGGGTAAAGGATTTAGGACCCCATCAATACGAAACATTTTTTGGACCTCAAATATGGTTCACCCACGTTTCGCCGACTCCCGTTTCGCCGACTCCCGGTTCGCCGAAACCGTTCAGCCAACTCACTCACGTTTCGCCGAATTTCAGTAAAGATATACTCCCGTTTCGCCGACCACAAGAAATAAAAGTTCATTTGCAGGTATCTAAAAATATAGCCTTACTTGACCACTTTAAGAAATTATTTGCTACAATTTGTAGCTTAGTTACTTAAACAGTGGAGTTAACAGTTTAAGAATAACCTTATTTTGACAAGAAGCTAGCAATGAAAGAAAAAAAAGTATTGCAATATTGCACGATGCGCTACGATTTTAACATGCTCCGTTTCTTCTTTTTCTCTTCCTGTGACGATATAGCTTATTCAAAAGTTGTCGTATACGTAGATAAGAATTTTATGTGTGGGTGAATAATGACACCAGAAACTGATCGAATGAACAAAACAATAAGACTCAGGGTTCGTGTTACCGAAAAAAAAATGCTACTGGCTGAGAAGGGCCCTGTAGTGTCTCGTGCTCGTGTCGACAAGTAGTGCCGCCAGAAAGCCCCAGACCGAGGTGGGGGGTGGGGGTGTAATAATTCCCCGACAGGCGGGG
>JAHWFP010243975.1:0-37343 GCA_023313725.1 Lithobius niger
CACTGTTAGCGTCTGTAAAGGTAGCAAAATGAAATGCTCCTGCAAAGGGCTTGCACAACAACTGAGCTCTCGACCTCTTGCATACAGTTCAGCAGAAAGCACAGAAAAAATGGTCGGAAACCTGCAGGTGCTCATTTTTGTCCACAAACATAAGCACTGCCGACTGAAAACATGAGCACAGCCGATTGAACCCATCACTATAGACATGACTATGCCCTCTGTAGCTGGCCAAAAGGATGCTATACTCCTTTAAGTATATTTCAGTGGGAGAGTAAGCGTTTCAGAAGTCTAAAAGAGTGTATTTCATTCAAGGCGTGGTACCAACCATGAAGGAATATCCTTAAAACCATACTAAAAAAAAAGCACAGTGCTACAATGTAGAAAAACTGTCATAGCTTCTAATTAAAATAAATAGTTTTAATTGCCCTTGTTGGAAACATATATCTTCATCTTTCAGCTAAGGCAAATCACATCCATTTATCGGAATAAGAATGACTCCTGCAGCAGTCTATAGTGATGGGCTTAAAACGACTCAAAAATCAAAACGATAGCCAACAACGTAGATACACTGTCATAGATTAGCCCCTAATTAAAATAATTTATTTTAAATTACCCTTGTTGGA
This sequence comes from Lithobius niger, assembly GCA_023313725.1. Lineage (NCBI taxonomy): Eukaryota > Metazoa > Arthropoda > Chilopoda > Lithobiomorpha > Lithobiidae > Lithobius > Lithobius niger. Next base: position 624 of record JAHWFP010243975.1, read on the forward strand.
AAACATATATCTCAATCGTTCATCTAAGATTAATCACATCCATTTATCTGAATTATAACGGGTAATGCCGCAGTTTAAAGATGGAACTTGTCATAAAATGATGCAAAAAGCACAGTTCTACAACGGAGAAAAACTGTAGCAACTTAGCTTCTAATTCAAATAACTGTTTTAATTGCCCTTGTTAGAGAATAAATATATTCATCTTTCATCTAAGCCGAATTACATCCATTTATTTGAATTAGAACGGCTACTGCAGCAGTTTAAAGAAGGAAGTTGTCGTAAAACGACGTAAAAATCAAAGTGCTACAACGTAGAAAAACTGCTGTAACTTAGCTCCTAAATAAAATAAATCATTTTAATTACCCTTGTTGGAAAACATACATCTTCACATTTCATGCAAGTCCAATTATGTTAGTGAATTTTAATTAAATCTAACATTGCAGCTTTAAAGTCAGGAATTATAATACACATATGCACTGCTGTACCTATAGCATACATAAACGGCCTAATAGAACTTAAATGACGAATTTCGGCCAGAAGGGTTAATTTTACGAAAAATATGAAATGAACCCCTTTTGAAGGAAATTTTATTATAAACATAATTGGCAATCTGATGAACGGTTTAGACGCTAGAACTAAAAAAAGTTTCTGATACCTATTTTTTAACGCCATCTTGAATTGCAGGCTTAGGAGTAGAAAATCGACTTAGCACTGGGCAGATTCTGACTCATCATGCTCATATTAGGTAAAACCACCCGGTGTCCTCAACACTTGCCATTGAACTCAATTTAGAGAGCCTTTTCTGGGGCCCCCTGTGGGCTGGGGGTAGAATAAGCCCACCGTACCCCTGCGTGTCGTAGGAGGCGACTAAAAGGGAACCCAAGATCACGGTTTGCTAGTGTGCCAAGGGTCTGCGTGGCGGAGGGTTTTTTGTCCGTCTTGAACACTAGCAACCTCAACACTACGGTTTGCGAGTGCGCTTACGGTGTGTATGGCGGGCAGGTTTAACACCCGTCGCAAGCACTAGTCCGAAAGAGGTGAAGGGACATCCTGACAAACCGGGCCCGGGGTGGCTGCTTAGAGGATGTTTGGCGGTTTGAATCCCCTTTTGGGTTTGATTCCGATTTGCCCATTCTGGCCACTGGGCTTTTCATCCTCATCCCCCAGCATGTTGGCCGTGTGCTGCAACCTAGTAATCCGTGGAGGCGGAGATCCTGGCTTTCGGGCTTTGGCTCCTTATTCCGGAGGACGGGTGGCCTGGGCGAGCCGGCCTAAGGTCAATCGGCTATGACTTTTCGGGTCCTGTCGTTGTGGGGAGGCGGCTTGTGCTGTATCCATCTGCATCACGGACCCGAACTGTTTGGGTTATCGAGGGAGGTGGTGTGTACGGCTTCCTTAGTGGCCTCGCCTATCGGCATGCTTAGGCTGCCACCTCACCGAGATAGACGGCGGTGTTAGCTTCCTGGTGCAGGGCCCTGGATATGCGGCTTCCGGCCCTGCATCACCCGAGTGCCGCGCGGGGTTTTTCTTTTCTGGGGGGCGCACCGCCGCGACTTCTTTTCTGCTCTCCATGGCAACTTCTTCTCCCCCCTCCCCCGCAAAAATTTCTTGCCCCCCAAAATTCTTCCCCTCCTCGCCGCACTAGCAAGCGCCAGAGGAGGGAACCTGAGATGGTTGAGCCTGGTGCCCAGTTACCGGACATTGGTAAGGGTCGGGACCAAGTCCCGAAGTTCTTGGTGGTGACAGGCGAGGGCCGAGATGTTACACAACTCGGTCCGTTCGCTGTCCACAAGGCACTCAAAGGGATCTGTGGTTCCGATCCGAAGGGTGTCTCTCGGCTCCGTGCTGGGGGATACCTTGTTGAGGTTGTGGATGGGGCTCAGGCAAAGAGGCTTTTGAAGGCGGGTGCACTGGGGTTATGCCCGGTGCGTGTGGAGCCGCATCGTACCTTAAACAGCAGCAAGGGGGTCGTGACGTGCTTTGATTTGAGGGGTCTCAGCGATGATATCATCCTGGACGAACTCAGGTCACAAGGCGTTACGGCTGTGAAGCGTTTGACGCGGAAAGGTGAGAATGGTGCCCAGCCAACTGACACCTTTTTCCTGACCTTTGATACGCCAGTTGCACCGCAGCACATTACTGCTGGTTACCTGCGGCTGAAGGTCAGGACTTATGTACCGAATCCAATGCGGTGTTTCCGCTGTCAACGCTTCGGCCACACCAGCGGCTCGTGTAAAGGTAAGCCTACCTGTGTTAGCTGTGCTCAGGCAGCCCATGATTGTGCTGGCCCAGAGCAGTGCATCAACTGTGGTGGTCATCACCAGGCCTCTTCGCGGGACTGCCGTGTTTATTTAGAGGAACGTCGTGTGCAGGAATTGAAGGTGAAGGACGGGCTTTCCTACTCGGAGGCCCGGAAGAAAGCTAAACTATCGGCAGCACCAATGAGCAGATATTTTGCACAGGTGTGCAGTGCGCCATTGCCTGGCCCAGTTAGTGAGTCTGCTGATTTAGCGGATTTACGCGCTGAGCTCAGGTCTTTGACGAGCACGGTAGGCATGCTTGTTACTTTGTTGACCCAGCAACATCCATCTTTGCAGGGTCTTTTGGGTTCTGTAGAGATTGGTCTCAGCTTTCGCCCTTAGACTCGTCAATGTTGGACGCCCTCGTGCTGTAGCTAATGCAACTGCACCACAATTGGCCTTACAAGTGAGACCTATCTCTCAATCTGCCTCCTTTCCAAGCATTCTACAGTTGTTAATGTATTATCTTGAAACAATATATATGTATTCCAATTCTGTTGTAACAACAATGTAACTCATGCACTGCCTAGCCGACAATTGTAATAGATTATCAGTTAGGCAACAATGTAATTCCAACCCCTCCTTCATTCCAAATCTGACTGCAGCCATCGTAAGTTGTATTTATTTTCGATCTTTCACTAGAAATTATTCCCCAATTTCCCCCAATTGTGCCCATTTAAGTTACGTCATGCCCCAAACAATTCACCTCTATTCACCTACATCACATTAGTTTAAAGCAGGGATTTGTGTCGTGGCAGGCGAGTGCAACATCAAAATTACTGACCATTAAAACATCTATCAGCAATGAATCTGCTCTAAATAACTTTCAACTTTTCACCATCGTTTGCTCACCACATCAACATAACCGCCCCAGTCAAACTCCCTGCAGTTCTTCGAAACCGGTTGATGCCTTGCCGTCGACATCTGCCCAGCCTGCTACTGTTCCTGTTCCTGTAACTGTTCCTGTTCCTGTAACTGTTCCTGTTCCTGTAACTGTTCCCAGGCAGGTTAAGGCTGTAGTTAAGCCTCCTCCCGCCCGGAGTGCACTACAGAAAGTGTCGAAGAAGGCTCCTGCTGGTACATCCTCAGCACCACCCATGAGGAAGTTGCCACCAGGAGAGAAGGTGAAACAGTCGTCGATCGACCAGCTTGCTGAGGGGTCCATTGCGTCCCCTCCACAATTTGATCCTCCTTTACCCATGGAGCAGGGAGATATTTCCTGTTCCACTTCTCCTGGGCTTTTTCCTCCTTCCGAGGACAAGTTCGTTCTGGACCTCACTCCGGCTTTTGATTCGGGGGAGGATTCAGATGTTTTCGGGTCGCCCAGGGGAAGAGTTGAGGAGGATGATTCTGTCTTAAGCCCGTCCTAATGCCTGCGCGTTCCATCGTTCAGTGGAACTGCCAAAGTTATCGGACCCATGCAGAAGAGCTGCGACTGCTTTTGTCGCATTGGCGACCTCTGTGCTGCTGCCTTCAGGAAACTTGCTTTAAGGCGTCGGATAATCCGGTTGTTAGGGGTTACTCTGTCTACCGTCTGGATGCGGACCCTGTGCCACGTGCACATGGTGGTGTTGCAGTGCTGGTTCAACACTCTCAGCCGCATGCCAGTGTGCCTCTGCACACTAGATTTCAGGTGGTAGCAGTTCGAGTTTCTTTCCAATTCGATATTACTGTCTGTTCGCTTTATTTGCCACCGGATGAGGTCTTTGGGGTTGGTGACCTGGAGGACATGGTTCGACAGCTTCCTGCCCCGTTCCTCTTGCTGGGCGACTTTAACAGCCACCATGTCCAGTGGGGAGGACCTAATACTGACAACAAGGGAAGGATCCTTGAGGAGTGGATGCGGAGGGGGTCCGTTTGCATCCTGAACGATGGAGCTATGACACACTGTAACTTGGCAACGGGCAATTGGTCAGCGGTGGACTTAGCCTTTTGCTCGCTGGCCATCCCAGTTCACTTCACTTGGGCTGTCACTGCCGATCTGCATGGAAGCGATCACCTCCCCATTGTGTTGTCCACAACACAAGGGGGTTCTGTGGCTTCCAGGCCTGCCCGGTGGGCGCTTAAGCGTGCTGAATGGTCAGCCTTTGCTGAGGCTGCTGTGTTTCAGCGTGCGGTTGGGGACTTTTCTGATGTGGATGAACTTTCCACTCATTTCACTGATGTGGTCCTTGCTGCTGCTCATGCTACTATCCCGCGTACGTCCACACAGCCGCGGCGGGTTCCTGTTCTGTGGTGGACGCCTGCTTGCAGGCAGGCCATTCAGGCCCGCCGGCGAGCATTGCGTGCATTCACGGTCAGCCCGACTACTGGCAACTTTGTAGCGTTTAAGCGCTGCCGTGCCCGTGCCAGGTATGTCATCCGTGAGGCTAGACGTGCTTCGTGGGCAGCTTATGTTTCGTCGATCACGCGCTCCACGCCTTCTCAGCAGGTGTGGCGGAAGGTGCGCCAGATCTCGGGGAGGAGCGTGCCTTCCCCGGTTTCACAGCTGAAGGTGGCGAATACCGTGATCTCTTCTGTGTCAGATATCGCCAATTGTCTTGCGTCTGCATTTGCGCGGGTCTCGAGTGATGACCATTATGATCCTGGTTTCCTCGGGATTAAGCGTAGAGAAGAGGCTCGCTTTCTTGACTTTCACTCCGATGGGCTAGAGGAGTACAATTTACCATTTACCTGGCAGGAATTTGTTTCAGCTTTGTCCAAGTCGCATGACTCCGCCCCGGGGCCTGATGGTGTTCACTATCAACTGTTGAAACATCTGACCCTTGCCTCCCAGCAGTTCTTGCTGGGGATGTTCAACCGTGTGTGGGCAGAGGGCTGTATTCCAGCAGCGTGGAAGACTGCAGTGGTCATCCCGATTGTAAAACCGGGCAAAGACCCTACTTCTCCTTCCAGTTATCGCCCAATCGCTCTGACTAGCTGTGTCTGTAAACTTATGGAACGGATGGTCAGTGAGCGGTTGGTGTGGGTGTTGGAATCACGGGGATTCTTATCTGTGTCCCAGTGTGGCTTTCGACGGTTTCGGTCAACTATCGATCATCTAGTTGCCCTTGAATCAGATGTGAGGGAGGCTTTTCGCCTGCGTCATCATCTGGTTCAGGTTTTCTTTGACTTGGAGAAGGCGTATGATACGACGTGGTGTTATGGGATTCTCCGTAATCTCTATAACTATGGCTTGAGGGGACAGATGCCACTGTTGCTTTCTGCTTACCTCTCAGGCCGTTCTTTTCGCGTTCGTGTCGGGGCGACTCTTTCCCGCCCGTTTGTCTTGGAGAATGGTGTGCCTCAAGGAGGTGTTCTTAGTGTCGTCTTGTTTGCTATAGGGATCAACCCCATTGCTCAGCAAGCTGCTGTTCCCCAGTCATTGTTTGTCGATGACTTCGGCCTGCGCTTTCGGGCAGCTCGCATGCAGACCTGCGAGCGGCAGCTACAGCTGGCAATTAACAAAGTCCAGACCTGGGCGGTAAGTAATGGTTTCCGGTTTTCTCCGGACAAGACTGTGTGCATCCACTTTTGCCGCCAACGAACACTGCACCCGGATCCTTGCCTGTACTTGGGACAGGCACAAATTCCTGTTGTCCCACATGCACGTTTCCTGGGTCTGGTGTTCGATTCCAGGTTGTCTTGGCTTCCACACTTACGTCAGCTTAAAGACAAGGCTTTGCGGGCGCTTAACATCTTGCGGGTCCTGTCGGGCACTTCATGGGGTGCTGATCGCGCTGCCATGTTGCGCCTCTACCGAACCCTTGTCCGCAGCAAACTTGATTATGCGTGTATGGTCTATGATTCGGCTAGTGACTCCACTCTCCGGATGTTGGACACTGTGCATCACAGTGGCCTGCGTGTGGCGACTGGGGCTTTTCGAACTTCTCCAGTGGTCAGCCTCTATGCTGAGGCCTCGGAGCCACCTTTGGCCATTCGTCGGCGACAGCTTGCCATTCAGTATGCTGTGCGTTTGCGTGCTGTGCAATCCAGTCCTGCTTGGTCCATGGTTTTTGGGCCAGACTTGCGAGTCGGTAGACGCAGGGTGGGTAAGGGTGATTTCCGCGATAGGCTCCAGCAGTCCTGCCAGGAGATAGCCTTTGAAATGCCCACCGTCTTGAGGCTTGGGGGGATGCCAGTGGCCCCTTGGCTTGTCCCAAGTGGCATTTTCATTTTCGCTTTGGCGTCCCTCCCGAAGGGTTCCACTCTACCAGCAAGGTACTTACAGGAGTTCCGGCGGCTGAGTTCTCGGTACGCCGGTTATCTGCGCCTGTTTACTGATGGGTCGAAGTCCGACGTTGGCGTGGCGTGTGCTTGTGTGTGTAAGGGTGTAACGGTTGCCCATCGCCTTCCATCAGGCTATTCTGTGTTCTCTGCAGAGCTTTTGGCTCTTGGTTTGGCGGTGGAATGGATCCTTGACCTTCAGGGCACGCATTTCATTGTCTTTAGTGATTCCATGAGTGCCCTAGAGTCCTTGGCGAATTACAATCTTCGGAACCCCTTGGCACAACGTGTCCAAGCTTTGCTTTCCCGCTTGCCTGGCCAGCGGAAAACCGTGCTTTTCTGCTGGATCCCGGGCCATGTTGGGATAGCAGGGAATGAACAAGCTGATTCTGCTGCAAAAGGGGCCCTTTCTGGCCCTCTCGGTAGGGATCTCAGCCTTGTTCCCCCAGATGCCTTTCCAACTCTGCGTCTGAGGTTGCACGCTTTTTGGCAAACCTTGTGGGACAGACAGGACGGTAATAAGTTACGGGCCATTAAAGGCACTGTCGAGGAGTGGCACTCGGCGTGTCGCCGCAGTCGCCGTGAGGAGGTTATGTTGGCCCGTTTGCGAATTGGTCACACCCGACTTACTCACTGTTTCCTTTTGCGGGGGGTTGACCTTCCTGAATGTTCTTGGTGTCGACGGCCACTTACGGTCCGGCACTTACTTGTTGATTGTCGCCATCTTGATGGTGTTCGTCGTCGGTTCCATCTTCCGCATGACATTGCGCGTCAGTTGGGCGATAAGTCTGTCCTCCTGTCCGGTGTTTTTCAATTTTTGCAGGAGGTACAGATGTATGACAAGATTTAGATTAGGGGTTTGAATAACATCTCTGTAATGTGTGGTGCAGTGGCAACCCGGACCACTGCACTGTGACTGAGGTTGGCGCTAATGACCAAGTTGTCGACGCGCCATTAAGCCTCAATCCCCCCCCCCCCCTTTTCTGGGAGAAGTCGTCCAGTCTACCACGAGCTAACGAAGCATTTAAGTTTCCAGATAGTAGGGAACTGGTTCCATGTAATTATTACAATAACTACTACACCAATTTAGTTGTACTAGTGCTCATTTGAAAGAAGAAATTTAAAACTAAAACATTTATGTGAATGTTAATGTTAATACATTTAACAGTTCGCCGTTAAATTGCAGAAGAATGCTGTAAAAGTAGTAATATTTCCTGGATTTCACCCTTTACGGGCCTGTAGCTACCAAACCATTCAAGTTATCGTAATGACTTTTTGGACTTACTATATTCTACACTTTTTTGTCTTTTACTGAAAAAAATTAAAATCGGTCCAGTAGGTCCGGAGATATTTGCATTTATTACAATCCTTGTTTTCCGGAAGTTGATGACATCATAAACCCTAATGTAACCAATTCCATTCGTGGCTACCCTTCCAGAATGGATGCTTATGATACTAGAAACCACTCCACAAAGTTTCACCTTTTCTGCAAAAAGTGCAGTATTCTTTGATTTTTAAGCCGTTAACTCCTAGACTATGTCTCATTTCTGGTTTAAGGTGCGGTCAACGCCATTGTGTTTGATGCTAAAGTCCACCTCTGACAGTCATTTAGTTAACAGTTCAGTTTTAAGTGGCAATAACACAAAATTTGGGTCAAAGATTTTTATTATTTTTTATTAGTAGGCTATATCAGCCAAACAAACCTGACGCAGGCAATTGCTTAAACCCCGAATATTCACATGCGTTGACCGAGTGTCAGAGATATATTTCATGGCCACATATGTTGTATTAGAAAGACGGAATAAATTTATATTATGCTCGCGAAAATCACGTAGCAATCAGCAGGAAGAACGAAGCTACTGAATCACACAGGGAAACAATCTGTTGAAAATCCTGTATTACACCACTTGTTAGTCCTTTTGAATTGTGACCCGTAGGAAATGAAGTTGTGCATCGTTAAGATGTCCACCAAAGTAAAGCTCTACAACGTACAACAATTAGATTCCAATGCCGCACACTCCATATCCTACGGAAGACAAGGATTCATTTCAAACGTTCATCAATTTTTTTTTTTACATGCAGTAATTCATTTCCAAGGCACTGGGATTCACATCTCGTTACACAACAAAGCATGAAAGCTGTCAACGTGGTTTGTCCTGCTTACTTGAATGTCTTGACTCAATCCATATATTGAAGGATAAGAATAATATGATTACAATATCGATAGGATTGTGGATAATATGGAAAGAAATAATATAGTTAAAACCAGGCCGGTATCCGATTGCCATCGATAAATCTATAGGTTTCGTTCTTGATTAATGAAAACATTCGTGGCAAAATGCTTTTGCAGAAGCTCGTTTCACGCCGGTCAAAGAATTTGACCTTTAGGGTCGACAATTTCTAACAGCAATTTAACAGATGCTATTAAGTGAACTCACTAAGATTATTCGACCAAGAAAATAGTAGCTCCGTAGGTAGGCAAGAGCGGAGATTTTATCTCAGCATGGCTTGTAACTAGCTTACGAATTAAACTTATGCCAACTGGCCGATATTAATTCTGGCACGTTAGAAGCAATTTGTTGCGCTTTGCAAATTTCGGCACGATACAGATTAATTTTATTGGTTCTAATCGACAATTAACTCAACAGTTGATGCGTGCATTTTTTTTCAAGCCCGGGTTGTCCTAACAGCTATCAGGATGCGACTGCGATTTCCTATTCAAAGCAAGTCTTGCTGTAGCTGCAGCTCGTGATGCACTTAGATAGGCCTAATAAAAGATATATATCCTATTGAAGTGTTTTTTTTTTTACGTTTTTGATTAAAACAACAAAAATCAATAGAGAGATAGTTTTAAGTCAACTTTTTTTTTAATTTGAAATAACGGTGTATCTACAACCAAGACTCAGAATGAAAGGACACAAAATGGCGCAATGAACCCCTAAACTGTGCCCAGCTAAGATCCCAGGGGTTCTAAAAACTGCGTTTCTAAATCTAAAAATTGCTAAATACCATACCACACCAGAACCTTTCTGAGGTTCTGGTATGTTTTTTTTAAGATAACATTATGACATCATTATTTATTTATTTATTAAATGCAGGCTTCACGACCACAACTGAAATATTACAAAGAAGCAACAACTGCTTCGACGTTTACGTTTACGTTTATGTAGCTTACGAGCCTTGACGCTACAAGCTCACCTAGACACATGCTAGTGTGTCGCGCCAAGTTAGGCAACAAACATCATATCAGTTCAATTGTCGAGGTTGTAAACCATTGTAGCGTGACGCCTTACATCTTGAAGCATAGTTGGACACATTTCCGGTACTTAGGGGAAAATGATAATGCGGTACAAAAGCTTAAATTGTGTTGAAATCGAAAGCAATGACCCACCTGACAAAAATTAACTCGTGTAGGAATGCCAGCTAAGCTCCTTTCAATGCAAAATCTGACCCTCAATAACGTTGTAAATGTGTTAGCTAGCTAGCTAGCTAATTCGCTCATCCCCATGTTAAATCCCATGGGGTGATTATTCATCGATGCCGAGATAACGGGGAGGGTTCCAGATATGAAATTGGTCGAATGGGTGCAGTAAAATATGAACTGCATAAATTTATGGTTTGGAGCCTGGGGGGGGGGGTGTAACAGGGAAGGCGTGGGAGGGAGCGTAACTACGAAAATATTGTTATAACCATTGTTAGTATTGTCGGCATTGTCTCTCATTGGACGGCCAAAGTTCGGACAATGAGACCGTGGATACTGACGGACGTGCCTAGGCAGACACTAGTGCATCACGATAAATCTAAACAACGTTCCAAAGAAATTGTATTCATGTCAAATTCACGAAAAATAAACCAACTGTAAAAACAAAACAAAATAAACAAAGCCAAAAACTGGTAAAGAGGCCAATAAGTTGAGAGTGGTTCGGCTTATCAAAGGAGTGATATCAACACACCAAAACTAACTAAATATTGTAATACAAATTACAACAAAATTAAAACCAAACCAAAATCCCATAAATAAGTGACTAAGTTGAGAATGGTTCGGCCTATAGGCAAAAGGTAGTAGCAAATTGTTGAAAACCACTTTCTTGTTGACGTGGCACTTTATAGTACACATCTGCACAGTAGTGGAATTGAGCCAATGCACAATTTAAAAAAGGATTGATATCATAATGCATGTAAAAGGGGCTGCCAAGTTCCGAATGGTTCGGCTCTTCAAAGGAGTGATATCAACACACCAAAACATTCGCCAACTTACGCACCGAATAATACTTTGGACGTTAAATGAAAACTTGAACATTGCTACCGAAAGTAGCAATGTTCTAGTTTTCATTTAACCTTCGAAGTATTAATCGGTGCGATTAACCATTCGGAACTTGGCGACCCCTTTTACCAGTTATGGTTTTTGATATGATTCTAGCCTACTTGGACTCGACTGCACTTTCTGTAACAAAGAAATAAATACCTGAGATCAAACAATTAGTAAAGAAATTTTAGCACTGGGCGCTATGTGTTATCGTCACAGGAAAGCTGCAGTAACAGACACAAGGCCAACTGAGATAGAAAGTTAATAGTGCAAGCACGGGATCTTACAGGAAAGATATAGAAAATGCACGCAATTGGTCAAAAAGAAGCTACAATGGAAGTCCTAGGTTGTCCTGAGATCCCTTGGTTAGGTAAAAGTAATAAAATTGACGAGTTGGATTAGGAGACTGGGGAGAAGAGACGCACTAAGAAATAGAAATCCACCCAAAGTGTTACGTACATTTAGTTTGTTGTAACATCATATTATTGTTGGATTAAAATATTCATTCCAAGAATAATCATTCTGGTTATACTCTTTACTATAGAACGGAAGGAATTGAAAGGATTCGAAATTCAAGTCACATTTATTATTGGCCTCAATTTACAAAAACAATATACAAGATTCATCTAATAATGTCTCAATAAATATCGTGGGCAAATATTTGTAAATGAAGCAACGTTAAAATCTAAAACACCACAAGTGAACAATCGAAGTTTAAAAGGTTAAAAATGTATAACTCCTATAACAGGTGGGTATTGAAAATTACGCCGTTATCTAATAGACCTGCGGACAAACGTCGGCAACCAGGCGTATCCTTTCTTCTTACATAAACGAGGGCGCAAAACTAGGAACTGAAAATGACACATATGCTTAAGTAGCTGCTGCTCACAAATTTTAGCAACGATGAACCTCGAGAAACGAATGAAAAAATTGTATTACACACATTAATATTTCAGTAAGTATTTTTCATGCTTCGGATGGACCTTAAAACATTTACCAAATGCAGGGGTGTTTCGAGGTATAAATCCAGTTCACTCTTGGCTCGACGGGTAATTACAACTACGGCAACTTTTTCAAGAATGGGTTTCAGTGAACTACGTTCTAACAGTAAAATACACTCCCAGCCTTGAAAGGTCAACAATGAAACACTAACGAGGCTCCAATTACTGCAAAACGCATTACTCAGTTCGTTATGTTGAGACACCCCCGTAAAGTTTTCAAATTGCAATTAGCATTATTTGGCGACTTTCCTACTGGACCGGCAAATGACAAGGCTTCAATTACTTTCCTTTAGACTACCAGGTTGAACATCTTGCAATAAAAGTCATAACCTTTGAATAAAACATTTGGTAAAAACTTACGTCAGCTTGATAGTCCAATTCAGCGGATAAACTGCAAATAGCAACAAAGGACATGTAACTGGGTAGAGTTCATTGGCGGGGCGTGTCATCCCACCCACGCTTAGTACTGTGGGAAAGCGGCCAAATACGACGAACGAAACGCTCAACCAGCATTCGTCGCTGCCAAACGTGCAAGCTACAATAGCCTGTCGGAGCTCTCCACCGTTTGTTAACGTCACAATTTTATATTGGACACACATGCGCAGAAACGAAAGTCTACACACAATTTCTAACTAAACACACAAAATTCTTAAAAATATACACATGACAAAATCAATTATAAAGATACAAATTCACATTCAACATAAAATAATTTAACGGTATTAGAAAATAAAAATGTGACAATAAGGTTTACTGTATAACGGCAGCCGAGAATGACGTCAGGCACGAACGTCGAGGGATATGTCCAGCCTCAGTTGGTGAAAAGGTGCACTGAAAACAGCAATTCCGTAATAAAACATAACAAAATCCCGCCTGCCCGGAGTCACGTGGTGTCCGTACCACATTTAAAAGGGTAAAATATGCGAACGAATATTTGTTTTTAAGTGGAAAGAAGAGCCATACATACACGCAAAACACCAGAAAAGACCATTGCCGGGAAACAAATTCACTATCTACAGCAAAATAAATAATTATACCTTATAACTCACCAAACATGACAAAATTAGTTTTATATTTTGCAGCCCTTAACCAAATCTTAAGAAAAAAAAAATTCCACTGGAGGATAACTAATACTCAATATACAACAAACACAAAAAAAGGAAGAAAGAAAATAAGAATTAATCAATTCCTTCTTTATTTCCCTTTTCCTCTTTTTTTTTTTTTTTACAAAAATCGCCCAAAATAATCTCATAGCTTTCACACTTCACGGATTTAGAAATAGGGGCAAACTAAAATTTGTTTAATTACACATTACCGTTACCAGAAACAAAACATTAACTCGTGCTTTTACTTCCTACGTTATGCCCCAATTTAAGAGTTTTCGTAAAAAAAAACTTGAACTAAGCTCTTCTTTTTTTGTAGTCTCAAAACTCCATGAGACAAACATCGAAAAAAAAATCTCCCAAATTCAATAACATCAAAAATCTTTATTTCCAACTCAGCTATCAGGTGTTAATTACTTAGGGGGAAAGAAAAATTATTTTCCGCCAACATGAGAAGGAAAAAAATTTTTGGATCCAGGAAAAAAAAAATTAAATTCCTGAACCTAACCAAAAAATTTCAAATTACCTTCAGAAAATGCATTATTTGTTTACACCACTTTTGGCAAGCTTGGATTTATTGGCATAACTTTCACATTAAACTAAAACTTAAAAAATCAAAAAAGTTTAAGTTAAACCTCTACTTCTCGGGAGAGAGAAAAAAAAACTCCATCCTCCAATTAAGACCTAATTTTTCAAATTTAAGAAAAAGGTGAAACGTTTAAACACAAAAAAGGGGGGGGAGGTATATATCACAGGGGAAAGAAAAAAAAACAAATGAGTCAGTGTCAGGCATACAGGCAATTAGGGGTGCAACGCTCACCGTGAGGAACTTTTACTGAACAAGAAAGGAAAAAAATTTTATAAGTTGATGAGGGAAAAAAACCTATTCTATTTCTTTATTTTTACGTCATATCAGATTCATACCCACATGAAGGGGGAAACATACAACATGCAACGCAGGTAGATATACCTAAAACTGACAACAGTTAGCTAGCATTTATTGCCAGGTCCGAGCACACCATTCATGCTACATCTGCATGCATTCGACCTCAAAAGTTTAGAAGAGAAAAAAAACTCATGATGCATAAACAGTTCAAGGGATTAAACCTCACATGACAACATCCACAAATTTAGGAAGGGAAAGAGAACGCGTTAACAACTGAAACTTAGCATGTAGAGAAAAGAAAAACTTCCTCCTAATAGATATTAGGAAAAAAGTAAACTAGTGACTAGGCCATACCAGCCCTTCGACCCCGTGTTTAACTTTATTGTCCACCACCTAACGCAACACATTACGACACACATCACCAAACAAACAAAAATTTTGATGGGCGGAAACCAAACTTATTCTAAAAATTTCTTTAGCTGCGAGACATGATATGTTCCCTTCTGCTGCTTTCCTGTTGAAACAAGTGTTAGTTTATAGGTTTTCTCATTTAATACCTCATCAATTACGTAAGGGCCCATCCACGATTCCGCCAGCTTTGCCGAGAATTTTGCCGCTTTATCATTAAGAAAATGAGCTTTCTTCAGAACTAAATCACCTTCTAGAAAACCACATCTTTTCTTTTGGCATCAAAGATAGCCTTGCTATTGAGCAGTGCTTATTGCAGCTCTTAAGTTTTTCGACAAAATGGTAGGCCACTGTATTGGTTTAAAATCTTTCGGGAAAACTGACGAAAAATTTGCATCAGTGGGTAAACGCAATTCGTGACCCAAAGTCAAATAGGCGGGTGAAAAATTCATGGCCTTTGAAATTGTGGAACGAATCGCCATTAGAATTAACAGAAGATTACTCTCAGACTTTTTTTGTTGACCCTGTAATCGTTTCTTAATCATGTTCTTCACTGTCCCTATCAGTCTCTCAGCCCTATTTGATTGTGGGGAGTAATATGACAAAAACCACTGTTTTACTTTGAAAATTTCACACAATTGTTTCAGCAAATTTCCACAAATATTCTTGGCATTATCCGAAATAAAAATTCTAGGGACGCTAAAACGCAAAACACCTCTTCAACTAACTTTTTGGCCACTGTCGTTGCTGATGCATTTTTTAATGGTACAATTTCTGGCCATTTAGTAACGTTATCAATTACTATATGGGTGTTATTGTTTGAGCTACGTGGATAGGGCCCTGCAATGTCCAGTGATAGAACATCTCCCGGCATTTGAAATATATAACATTACTTGTTTCTGCATCCCATACCATGTATAATTACGCTGTAAGACATTAACGGTTTTAAACATTCCCAGTTGACCCGTTACATTATCATGATGAGCACACACAATCAAACGGTTTTGCTCATCTTTTGGGACCAGAATCACAAATTTATGTGCTCCTGGTTTGTCAGAAAACAATTTTCCAACCAGCCCATCCTGAATCACTGCATTTATAGCTGCTCTCCTAACTTGTTTTCCCAATTTACCATCCGGAAATTTCTCACCAGTTTCAATAAACCTTTTTACAGCTGAAATCACCGGGTCTACCTCTTGCTTCTCTTTAAAATGATTAACATCACTATTTACGGCAGGAATCGTTAAGTTTATGTCAACAGGGTTTCTTGACAGAAAGTCAGCTATGTCATTTTCTTTGCCAGGAGCGTAAACTATGTCTAACTCGTATTGCTTAAGCCTAATCATCCACCTCGTCAGACGACCAGTTTTGTCCTTTGCGTTTTTAAGCCACTGGAGTGCTTGATGGTCAGAAATCACCGTAAATTTAAATATTTGAAATGTTCGATTCCCCAGACGATTGATAAACATTCTTTCTCAGAAATACTAAAGTTTAATTCTTGGTTTTTCAAAGTTCTACTGGCATATTGTATCACAACTGGTCCTTTATCATGCATCTGCATCAAGACGCAACCCTACCCAAAACCTGACGAATCTGTTTGTAAAATAGAAGGCTTGTTAAAATCCTCCTGTGCTAAGATTGGTGATGTTGTTAATTTATCTCTTAAGGTCTCAAAAGCTTATTGACATTTGCCATTCCATTCCCATTTTATTCCAGCTTTAGTTAATCTTAAAAGTGGAAAAGTTAAGTTTGAGTACCCCTCCACATATCTCCTAAACCAAGACATAAGTCCCAGCCAAGATCTTAGTTCTTTAACGGTCTTTGGTGGTTTGGCCTCTTTAATCACCTTTATCTTTGCAGGATCTGGTTTAACGCCCTCTTCACAGGTTATGTAACCTAAGACCCGGGTTTCTTTGCATCTTAACTGAATTTTTTCTGGGTTTAAAGACAGATTGGCATAATCAAGTCTTGAAAGTACAAATTCCATTTTCTCCAGATTAGCAGGCCACATGGCGCTTCCCATTGTTATATCATCCTCGTATCCATATATGGATTCGTGTTTGGATGTTCTAAGCAATTCGCCAGTCAGCCTTTGGAACACTCTTCCACTGTTGAGTAACCCAAATTGCATTGTTGTAGGTGAAAAATGGCCTCCTGGCACACAGAAAGATGCCAGTTCATTTACTTGACTATCCAGTATCCATTCCTATTTGCCAAAACGCAGACTTTAGATCAAACGAAGTTATGAACTTTGGAGTCCCAATACTATTGATTATGCTATCAATTAACGGGAGGTTATAATTGTCAACTTTAGTAATTGAATTAAGGAATTTATAATTCACGACTAACCTATAAGTTCCATCTGATTTTAATTTTAGAAAAGCTGGCGACGCCATTTTACTTTCTACGGGAACTATCAAACCTTGATCTAACATTTCCTGAATTATTTGATTCATAATCTTCTGTTTGACTGGGTTCATCTGGTAACCACGTTGTGCTGGAATTTGGACATTTTTTTCTACTTCAATATGCATTTGTACCAAGGAGCATCTCCCTAATTCCTTCCAGAAAGGCCTCTGATACTTCAAGAAAAGATGGTGTACGTCCATTTTTTGATCAGTTGTTAAATCAGCTTCGTGGACAATTTTCTGCCATGGAAAAATTTCTGTCAAATTTACATTTAACGTTAAAGTCTCATTTTGCACAAATTTCCGTCTCAATAAACCATCCGACTTGAAATGCCATTGGTTTTCGTTAAATTCCAAAGTTACTCCCATATCATTCATTATATTCGTCCCCAAAATTAAATTGTATGGAAGGTTTTTACAAATTATGACTGCATAATTTATTTTTTATACCTTATTGTCAACTCCAGTTTAAGCCATCCAGCAACCTCGATTTCGGAAAAATTTGCTGCACACAAACACAAATAACAGGCTCTTAATTTCTTGAGGCAACACCTTTTCCATCAATTAAAATCAAGTAGGGTGTGCAATGAATCTAAATCCCAGATCCCTTTTAAATTATGATCACCAACCTTTACATCAACTTGTGGTCTTATTTTTAACACTTCAACACGTGAAATATTGACCTGTAATATTGGAGCTGGAAATTTACATAGTGCTCGCCCCTCTGCACTGGCCCCGAACCGTTTCCCTGAATATTATTCATCATTGGTGGCCACTGATAGTATTGTGGATATCCTGTTTGAAAATTAGCTAGTACAGGGTGGGTTGGGGGTGGGTAATTTAGTAAAGGTGAGGGAGGATAAGGAAATTGAACTGGTTGTTGCACCTGTGTACATTTGTTAGCAAAATGCCCGAAATTTTGGCATTTAAAGCACCTAATTTTAGACAATTTATCGCTTTTAGGTTCTCCAGACGACTGTCCCACTGAGCCGGTGTTAACTGATTGCCTTTTGTCAAGTTTTTCACTTGCTAGGTTCATAAATTTTAAAGTTCTCTCAGCATCAGCTTTCAGCTGGAACACTGACTAATATTTGTTGTTGCAAAGCATTGCTGCTAATTTTGGGACTAAATTACGTCTAACAATTCAAATTAATTCGTCTGATTCAACCCTTTCAAGTAATTGTGAATTAAGCTTTGTGATTTCAATAATAAAGCTTGTGGGAGATTCGTCTGGGTACATTTTCCTAGAATATAAAGCATCTCTAATCTCTTCTTGTTGCACCCAGATTCGTCTGGGTACATTTTCCTAGAATATATAGCATCTCTAATCCCTTCTTGTTGCGACACTGAAATAAAACGCTTTGAATTGAGTTGCAAAGTCATTCCAAGTTCCTGGTATGCAATCGTGTTTAAACCAGTCAAGAGCTTGACCCACCAAATAGTTTACGATCCATTTATCTACAAAATCTGTTTCCGGTATTTTGCGTGCATGCATTACACTTTCCAATTTGATCAAAAATTGCTTCGGAAGACACGAGTTTAATTCACCACTGAAACTTTCTAAGCTTACCTCGGGTAATCATGCCTTTGGTATCTCTGATGCCTCAATTTGATCCAAAGTTCTCCTTGTTTTAGATTTTACGTAACAGTCCACGAACTGAACGGTTACGTGGTATGACCACCTCGTCTGCATTATCGTATGAATTTAAAGGGGATGGAGTTCGATTTGGCGACGTCATTCTCGGTTTCAGGCAGTGAGGCGTGAAAAGGCGGGAAGAAAAAAAATGCTAGAGAACACTTCCAGAAAAAAAAAATCCGATTTCAAGAATTCACACTTCAATACTCAAAATTTTCAATATTTGTACCATAAGATTGCCTCTGGAATTAAAAATAACAAAAAACACAAGGATTTAAGGGGGGGGGGGGAGAAATTAACACACTAGCTAACAGATATTTACTGTGGACTCTATTTTTTCGAAACGATTCAGGTAAAGGCTTAGTATTTTCGCTGCGTAAAATTTAAATTTCATCAATTTCCCCTAATTTTTTATTATTCTTCTGGACCCAAAACCCAATTAAAACTTTTTCCAGATAAACAACATTCAATAAGTTTTTCCCTTTCAAACCTAAACACCATAAAATAAGCCTTCAACTTCCAATCGTCCCAAACCAGAATGATTCAGAGCAACAACAAAAGTGATTCGGTCGTAACAATCTAGTTTTCGATTCTCGCAATAAGAAAGGCCCTTGGGTTTATAAAAAAAATTTTTTTTCGCTATCGGACAAGATGCCCCCACTTTGTTACGTGCGTTTAGTTTGTCGTAACATCATATTATTGTTGGATTAAAATATTCATTCTAAGAATTATCATTCTTGTTATACTCTTTACTATAGGACGGAAGGAATTGAAAGGATTCGAAATTCAAATCACATTTATTATTGGCCTCAATTTACAAATACAATATACAAAATTCATCCAATAATGTCTCAATAAATATCGTGAGCAAATATTTATAAATGAGGCAACGTTAAAATCTAAAACACCACAATTGAACAATCGAAGTTTTAAAGGTTAAAAATTTATAACTCCTATAACAGGTGGGTGTTAAAACTGCGCTGTTATCCAAGAGACCTGCGGACAAACGTCGGCAAGCAGGCATATTCTTTCTTTTTACACAAACGAGGGCGCAAAACTAGGAACTGGAAATGACACATTTGCTTGAGTAGCTGCTGCTCACAAATTGTAGTAACGACGAACCTAGAGACGCGAATGAAAAAAATGTACAACGCACATTAGTATTTCAATAAGTATTTTTCATGCTTCGGATGGACCTCAAAACATTTACCAAACGCAGGGGTGTTTCGAGGTATAAATCCTTTTCACTCTTGGCTAGACGGGTAATTACAATTACGGCAACCTTATAAAGAATGGCTTTCAGTGAACTACGTGCTAACAGTAAAATACACTCCCAGCTTTGAAAGGTCCACAATGAAACACTAACGTGGCTTCAATTACTGCAAAACGCATTACTCAGTTCGTTATGTTGAGACGCCCCCGTAAAGTATTCAAATTGCAGTTAGCATTATTTGGCGACTTTCCTACTGGACCGGCAAATGACAAGGCTTCAATTACTTTCCTTTATACTACCAGGTTGCACATCTTGCAATAAAAGTCGTAACCTTTGAATAAAACATTTGGTAAAAACTTACGTCAGCTTGATAGTCCAATGCAGCAGATACACTGCAAATAGCAACAAAGGAAATGTAACTGGGTAGAGTTCATTGGCGGGGTGTGTCGACCCACCCACGCATAGTACTGTGGGAAAGCGGCAAAATACGACGAACAAAACGCT
Organism: Lithobius niger; assembly: GCA_023313725.1. NCBI lineage: Eukaryota > Metazoa > Arthropoda > Chilopoda > Lithobiomorpha > Lithobiidae > Lithobius > Lithobius niger. The sequence goes on from JAHWFP010243975.1 coordinate 20,595, forward strand.
CAACCAGCATCCGTCGCTGCCAAACTTGCAAGCTACAATAGCCTGTCGGAGCTCTCCACCGTTTTGTTAACGTCACAACTTATATTGGACACGCATGTGAAGAAACTAAAGTCTACACAAAATTCCAAACACACAAAAATCTTAAAAACATACACATGACAAAATCAATTATAAAGATACAAATTCATATTCAACTTAAAATAATTTAACGGTATTAGGAAATAAAAATGTGACAATAAGGTTTACTGTACGAGAATCATGTCAGGCAGGAACGTCGAGGGATGCGTCCAGCCTCAGTTGGTGAAACACTAAGTGCAAGGTGCACTGAAAACAGCAATTCCGTAATAAAACATAACAAAAGTTTCAAAAAAGGGTCTGCCTTTCAAAGTAGTGATATTATTCAACCAAGGAAAGGCCGCTAAGGTTATTCCTGTTAGCCAAGTTAATCGCACCGCCTAATAGTTCGACAGTACACTGGCGGTAGCAATCTTCAAGTTTTCTTTTAAAGCCCAAAGCCCAAACGAACGAAGGATCAGACGGTTTAATCGTGTCCGTCTGGAGGAATTTTATCTCCATAAATTTTCTCATTCATAATTTTCACATTTGACGTGTCCCAATTAGCTGTTACGCAGTGAAATGGACACGGTCAGAACTTACATAGGCCTCCCAATGCCCAATTTGTCGTTAGTTGAGTCAAAGTGGCACGGTTGTGGTTTATTATTTGTGCTTGTTTCACAGGCTTAAGCTTGTTCTTCGCAATTTTTAGCGTACTGGCTACCAAACGCTGTAGTCGGTTTGTTTCTCTCACTCACAAGGTTAATTTGAATCAAGGCATGAATCTGGAATTGTTCACTCAAATAAATCAGGTTAGCGTATCCAGATTAGTGATGACTGATGTTTATCAATGGCGTATTGAATAAATAATGTGGTTCACGAATAACATTCGGCGCTAGTCATAATGTCGATTGTTGCCAACTAGATAAAGCTGGCGTCATCATAACGCTTTTGGAAGTAGACACAGTTTCGTCTATGTCGGCCACTATCGTCTGCTGGTTTTTAAATCGCTATCAAATAATTGTTAAGTATATTCGTTTGGCTTAGAAATGTGGCATTGCCAATTTTTAATGTTTCAGCCAACTGTTTCGACAGTTTTTATAATGGGATTTTTATTATTTTGTTTTATTCAAATGTCCGTTTCACTAATGCTTCCAAATAAGTTAATTACAAGCATACCTTTTTTGGGGGCAGATAATTTAGAAGGAGTTGTTTGTTTGTTTGTTTGTGTGTGCGTCGCCAGATCAACGAGATTACCACTCTTAATTCTTATTTCTTTTGTTTGTACGTCCGCAGTGGGAATCTCGATAATCTTATTTAATAATTAGAGGAAGCCCGTCCTACGCACGGGGCCGGTCATGAATTAAGTTTACAGACCCATTCCCCCCTCCTCCCGGCTGCATCCCACTCCGCACTCCCAACCCCCTCACTCCCACTCCCCATTCCTCAATCGCACTCATAACTCCCCACTCCCACTCCCAATTCCCCACTCGTACTCCCATTTTCGGACACACTGGCTAAGAAACGGTTTCACGGATTAAAATTTCTTCAATCCAATTTTTGCGCACACTGGCTGACAAACGGTGATTTTTGTTGGCCCCAGTCACTAAATGTGCGCATCCATTGGCTAAAATCACAGGATGCAACGTTTAAATAATGTGAGCTCTGAACCATCATCTTTGCATCTTTGCGTCTTTGTTAGGTACCGTAGCAAAGACATCATTACACGTGCACGAAAACAATGAGAAGCGATTAAAGTGATTCTAGTCCTTCCGGTTTTCCTTTAACTTTCCTTTTCCTTTTATCAGCTAAGCCAGGATCCAGAATTATTATGTAGATATTGGTAATTTTCCACACTTGGTGGACGGCTGCCAGAAGGGTGGTCAGCCACTAACACCGGGCCGATGGGACAAGATGAAGTCAAAAATAAATTTTAAGGGCGCTTTAGAAAGGCTTCAAAGGGCTGTATCGTCAGTATTCTACGGAACCCTGAAACTGTGTTCATGTTGACTGTCTAACTGCTAAGAGAATTCCATATTGGAACTACGCGGATGGGAAAACAATTTTTTGGCACTCAAGATGGGAGCTCTGAACAGCTATCTTCCATTGGTGTCCTCTAGTTACATTAGGATTAGGAGCGAGATCGAAAAGAGGCAGGTCAACGGCCACCAGACCGCGTAAGATTTTGTATGTCAAAATAAGGTCGAATTTAATTCTGCACAGTTCCAATGACTCCAGGCCCGTCCTCACACGACGTTCCAAGTAATTTACCTCACGAAGACCTGGGATACTCTTTGTAAATTTACACTGAACGGATTCGATTAAATCTATGTCCTTAAGGAGATATGGTGACCACACCGGAGTGGCATACTCTAACAATGGACGAACGAAAGTCTTAAATGCCCAGACCAGGGTGTTGGCATTGCCCGAAGTAAAACTTCGATTTACCATATCCAATCGGCAAAAATCTGCGGCGCTGACCTTATGACAGTGCAGTGTTGGTTTGAGATTATTAGAAAACCATACCCTCAAATCATTTTTCGGATTGGCTTGCTAAGATGCAGTCCTCGAGGAAATAACTACGCCAACAATAATTTTGGGATCCAATATGAAAGGTTTGGCATTTTGTATTAGAAAGAGGAAGTTGCCAAACAAGTGACCAATTAAGTACTCCAGTATTTCCACGTCTAAAGAAACGCTGTCTAATGACACAACTGTTGGAGCACCAATTTTCAAATCATCTGCAAACTTATACCCGAAGGTGTTATCCGTTGAGAACGATAAATCATTTAAGTAAACAATAAAGAGCACAGGGCCAAGAACTGATCTTTGTGGGACACCGCACGGAACTGATACTCTCGATAAAAATGATCCCTCAAGAATAACCCTCTGGGTACGATTTCCCAGGAAGGAAGCTATCCAGTTCTTAAGGTTGCCGGAAATGCTACAGGGACGAATCTTGGCTAACAATTTACGATGGATCACTGATTCGAATGCCTTTTTAAAATCAAAATAGATGGTGTCGGATGGAATACCAACATCCAACGCAGATGTCCACTGGTCAGGGACCAGGAGTAACTGATGGGTTGCCGACCGGTTGGGTAAGAAGCCAAATTGGTCCTGTTTAATAATCGAATATTTACTAAACAACTGGAGGATAGAATCGCGAATAATCGCTTCCATAACTTTGCAGGCCACACAAGTAAGTGCTATCGGTCTGTAATTTAGCGGGTTGGTTGGTGACCCTTTCTTATATATTGGAACTACTGTAGCCGTGTTCCATATTGTTGGGAGGCAGCCTTGTGCGAACGAAATGGAGAACAGTTTGGATAAGGGGTAACAAATTTCGGGCAATTTTCTTAAACCGAAAGGCAGAAAATCAAAGTACTTATGCCTTTTCCTGGTTTTCTGTAATGGAGGTGTTCCCAACATTTAGAGGTGGTAGTGATCTCGTTGGTGCCGTTTTTTTTGTAAAGGTGGATGAGGTCAGATTGACTTCCTTCGCGAAGTGCCCTTCATTCTTTTTCACAATGCCAAGCTTCGACTATCTCAGAATATAACGTTCACGCTGTATTATAGGTGCCAAGGTTCATGGACAGGGATTGGATTTAAGACGCTTCCACTGTTTAAGTTTAAAATTTTGCTGTTTAACAACATGCCGTGGAAGTAGAGTTTTGGTATTTTTGTGTGCGCGTGATTTCACTCGACGAAGTTTCACATGGTCGGTTAAAACGTCCTGGAAAAAGACCCAGGCATGTTCAATGGGATCGTTTAAAGTGGATAAGAGAATGTCCCAGTCTACTGTAGCAAGGGATTTTTTTAGCTTAACAAAGTCAAGTCTACCATCACCAAAAGATGATTTCAATTAACTTTATCTCTTAATTCCACAAACCGAAAGGTTCAGCTCAAACGATACCATACAATGGTCACTATTTCTTAAGTGTTCGTTGACGCTAAGGTTAAAGATAAGCCATTCGTCGTGAAAATAAAACAAAATCAAGAATTTTATTTCCACGTGTTGGATGATTTAGTCCGAGGGGGGCAACAAGATCCAAAAAATACCGATGGTGTCTGTCCCCTGCCAAGTTTCCATCCCAATCTACAGTAGATTGGTTGAAGTCACTTAGGAGAATATTTGAATGATTAGTATTAAACGCATTTACTATAAATGAACAGAGACTCAAAATCGCACCATCATCCCGGCTGTCCGGCAGGTAGCACAAAATATTTATTTTGTTTGTTTGTATCTCTGTCAAACGGAATTGTCTGTATAAGTAATGATTCGAACTGTGTTTTCAACAAAGAGGCACAGTACTGGTGATGTCACAATATTTGCAAGCAAACGGGATCTAGGCCTCTTTGTCTCTTAACCCTTAATCTGACTAAATCTAATGAACGCTTGGGCGACTGTTAATGGGAAATCAAGCATTTTAATGCAAATTTGAAATCACAACAATGTTCTGTGAAACCGGCAATGTACTGGGGGCCGCCCTAGTGATTACCAACAATCTTTGGATTTAAAACATTCCTAACTGTCAAACCATAAAAGGCACCTATTGGAGTCAAACGGAAACTGAATGACAAATTTCAAGCATATCTGTCCCATAAATTATTTTATCTGAGTGGAATTAGCTAGTAATTAGTAGTAATAAGTAATAATAAGTAATCAGCATGAATTCAACGATGTTGATATACCTTTTTCGTATTGAAATCCTTTCTGCACAGCTCTGAAACAGGACTTTCTGTTGTCTACTCGGTAAACCCCGTCGATCTATACAATTTCCAAAGCTTTCTGTCGCATTATTATTTCGTATTCAATACCACAAAACGCCGGTTTAATGTCTCCAGTAAAGAGAAGCAGTAGCTAGCTTTTTCCCAAACACTGACAATGTCCTGTAAAATCAGACGTCAACAGTTAGACGCTGTTGAAATCCAACATTCTGAACTTGATGGACGAAGCACTAGCGCACTTCTAGATTTGCTGGTAGAGTGGTAAATCCTACAGTGTATAATTTTTGTTGCCGAATTAATTGCTTCTCCTTGTTGAGTCATGTTGCATATGTGACTTCTATAAATTTGTATAAAACCAGTGTGTAATTTTATGGTTTTATTAACAAACAATAATTTCTTTTGGCAGTTTTTCTACCAAAACAAGAAAAAGCTCAACTGCAGAAATAAGTTGGATGCAGTAGCCCAGCGCATTAAATGCATTAATGACCTGATGAATTCGCAGAATTTCCGCTGCAGGTATGTTAATTTAAAAAAATTCCAACTTGAATCAAAGTCTCGAAATGAGGACATTCTGCACAGTCGGCAGAATCATTTAAATTATAACATCACAAAACACAAGACACGTGTTTGGCAGATGCACTTAAGTTTGAGTTAACTCTGCAAGCGTCGAGTTTTTAAACTGATTACTTCATATTAAATTTTGGGGCCATGAATTACCCACACAAAATTTCAAGTTCATAGGTAAATTTTTATTTTGTTATCTCATGATGAGGTTGATGGTAAAATTACACTGACTGTACCATTGATAATTTACTCCACATCCATGCTTTCTCCCTCCCCAAGGTCTAGTGAGGAGTGTCTTATCCCTGAATGCCAAACATATGGTACCACTAGTCCCAAACCATCTTGACTATAAATAATCAGTCATCTTGACTGATGTGTCAACAGTCGTGTTGTTGTTTACACATTGTATTTTGATAGCTTTTTTTATATTAACATATCATATTTCCCTTCTCTAAAATTCAAGTGAAGAATCGGTCATCATCGCACCTCTCCTACACACCTGGGCAATGCTGTGACCACATATGGTATTATCCAATACAATTTCCGCTTTAGACCCTTCCTCTTCTCTTTACCATGTAGTATTCTAACTTCGTATTACTACTACAAATGCAATCGAACCTATTTTTTTTGGTATTACTATTGGTGTTTCCCTAATAGTAAATTGCTCAATATATCTGATGCGGAAACACTGTAGGATTGTCATGAGAACGATCACAACCCATCGGCTTGCCCAAGAGCAGAAACACTACAATACGACACTAACAAAAATTACCAACAAAAGAAGCAGGCAATATTTTTGTACATTTTATTTTCATATTCCAAATTTAACTGTGAAAACGATTGAATAGTTTTAAATGATTGAACAGTTTTATTGCTTACTTAAATTATGTTTGAGTAGTTTGAAGCCAAGAAGTTGCACAAAGTTTTTCTTTTATCTAAATGATTCATCATGTAGCGAAGATAACTTCGAACAAAGTAAATTTGATGACCACCTGATTGGTCATGCATCAAATATATTAAATGAAACACGTATAGCCAACCTTAAAAAAGAAATAACAAACGTACATGAATGATCGACCAAATGGCAACTGCCCCTTGCAAATGCAAAATGAACAATTTTCCACATTAGGGACACTAACAGATGCTAAATGTAAAACATCAAAAATACTATGCAACCGTAACCATGATGAAAAGTTTGGGAGAATGGTTTATATCCTCTCTAAAACAAACAGTACATTGCAATTACGTATAAAAAATGTCTTTGAACTGGCTCTGTATTATGAAACAAGTGTTTTCTTTTGGAGATGTCAAAATCCTATTATGGCATACAAGGTTTATGTACACCCCCTATTGAAATAAGCTTTTACAAGACATCAACTATATAGAGTCAGTTCTACGTCGGCTTACGAAGTCTTTAAACAAGTTTAAAAATTTAACTTATGAAACCCGCGTCCAGCTATTGAACCTTACCTTGGAATTACGATGCTTGAAGGCGGATCTAGCCCTTACTTTCCAAGATTTTAAAAGGTTTCTTCAACACTGATATTCATCTTTTAGAAATGTCCGTGACGAGACACACACCCGAGCACATAGGCCTATACAAATTAAACAAACCGGCAACATGACTAGAAATGCGTAGGTCATCATTTTCGGTGTGGGTAGTAACCCATGGAATTCTTTATCTTTGAATGTGATAACGGCAAAAAATATTAACACTTTAACGCACCTTTTAAATGAGGAAACTTTAAACATTTTTTTGAAAAGACCAGAATATGCATGACCCATTGAGAAAAAATAAACTGAAAATTTAAATCCACTGCACTTGCTTGTCATGCTAATAAAACTGTTTTAATATAAGTGGAACAGTATAAGTGGCCGACAATCCTGCTGCTTCCATCACACTTCTTAAGTACCAAACTGCATTATTATTAAACAATGTTAATTCCGGTTCACCATCAAGAATCACAAAGGGGAATGAAGAATATTTGCATGAGTAGAAGTCATGAAAAACTGTGAACAGAAAACATCTTAAATTCTTTGCGAAACTGGAAAGACGAAAACCAAATAGGGCAAAACCCTACAAGATTTCTTAAATATAAAAATAAAATCTAAAAATCGAGAGACGTACGACGGTGTGCACAGTTAAACTGGCACCAACTGAAGAGAGGAGCAGTGCAGCAGTATGATGACTATTTAAGTTGTGGCGTTCAACTTACCCAGGTGGCAAAAGAAGAAACATTCAATTTTGTTAAAGGTTGAGATTGTCCTCTATAAATTGTGATTATTGACAGGTAGATCACAAAGTAAAACACAGACGGTGTCTAGAGTGATTCAGGTTCCGTTGTTTGCAATTTGAAATAAAATCTTTGTGTTGGAGATGTCAGGTTGCATACTTTTTTTTTGTAAATGCTGCACTAAAAAATATTATAGTCCAGAAGTTTGAGATTGGAATTGAGTGGGGAGTTCGAATACTTTTTGCTTTGGTTTCAGATAGGGTTGCTTTAAAGTGAAGTTATTTTTACTAATAAGTTTAATGTCCTGCCCTGTGAGGAGAAAAATTTTACGTGGTTCAGTAATTGCTCGAAAATGTATGGAGCCGTCACGTATCTTGTAGGTGGAGGAGTAGCAGAAGGGGATTGTGGGTTATTGATTTATCCAAGTTTGCAGATTGGATGATTCTAAATTGTCAGCGGTTGATACTCAGATTCAAACATCACTCGTTTTTTTCCATGAAGTCCTCGGACAACAATTAAATTTCATTCCTTGACACCGCCGTGTACCTAACACTGTTCAAAGTATAGAATATATACATTTTTGGAAACTATCACAAACTACCCCACTCATTCCTTTTCATTCATATACAGACCAAATGTACAAATGCATCAGCCTTGAAAACGAACGCCAGTAAGTGAGAATTTGAACTCTGACGGAATTTGAATACTTTATGAAGAAAGTTCTATAGAATAGCTACCATTCTCTCAAATCATTTGTAACGCAAATATTGCCCGGATATACCGGAAATAAATGCATCCTCAAATTCCCGCTCCCTCTGCAGCCCCTCCCGACGGCTCCACTGCACTGCACCCGGACCACTGCAATGTGACTGAGGTTGGCGCTAATGACCACGTTGTCGACGCGCCATTAAGCCTCAATCCCCCCCCCCCCCCGACGGCTCCATACATTTCAAGAGTGACTCTCGCTCAATAGATTTTTTCCACACAGGACATTAAACTTACTAGTAACACTAACTTCAATTTATAGCATACCTACAAAAAAACTTAAAAATAATTCAAGCTTCTCAGAAAAAATTAATAAAATCTCGAACCATTGAGCAGAAACTGATTCAGCATCTTCGATCACATAAATCCAATTTCAGTCTTCTGGACTGGAATAATTCTTTAGTACACCATTTATACAAAACCGGACACCAACCTGACATCTCTAACACAAAGTTGTATTTCACACACCGAACATCCGAACCAGGATCTATCTGGAAAATAGACACAAGTATACACACCTATCTTAAGAATACTTTCAAACGTCAATAAGATTTGCCACCATGGCAAATTGAACGCCACAATATAAATAGCCGGTGTACAGCACAACTCCTCACTTTGGTTTGCATCAGTTTTACTGCACACACACACTGTCCACTCTCCAATTTTAGCTTTTAATTTTTTTAAGTCGTTTGTGGTGTTGACCTGTTTGGTTTGCATCATTCCAGTTTCGCCAAGAATTTAGGATGTCTTCTGCTCGCAGTTTTTTTTCTGACTTCTACTTGATGTCAAAAAAATTTTTCAAAATCCTTTGTGATTCTTGATAATGTGCTAGAAATTCACCCGAACAATCCAGCTAGTTATTGTTAATGTATTTTTTTGTGTGGACATTTTTGGCGCCAAACTCCTCAAACTCACATCCTGGTGCTTTTGCAGAGAATAAAACATAAGAGCACTATTTTCTCATGGAAAAATAAACTTCTCCATTTCATTAATGAAATGAAAATTTGGACGTTTTAGCACTCAACTCTATTTCAGTCAATTTCCCCCGCCTTTCGGCCTAGAAAATTAAATCTGAAGGAGGAACTTTATGCTAAAATGCCAAAATTGTAAGTTTCAGAAAACCACTAATTCTATGTGTAGAGTTGATTTATTTTTGTGTGAGGTAAAGCAGTACAAACAAAACCAAAAAAAAAACCAGTAGAGTCAGTGACAAATAAATCTAAACATGGGTGTGGAAAAGTTGCATTCTTGCCTTTAGGTGCTTTACCCAAGAACGTTTTTCCTTGAAATGACATGTCCGGCTGTCCGCTAACAATTGTGTATGTGGTTTTCAACTACGATGAAAAAGCATGTAGACACGGTCCTCTTTCGAGTATAAATCCTGTATTGATCAAAAGTAACCCTTTTGGCTAATCCAGATTCACAAAATGCTTCAAAGTGATAAAAACACGGCCGTACCATACGGAACGTTTGGGAGACGCAGCGGTGCGCCCCCTTGCCAAAAAAATGACTAACAGAGGGGTAACATTCTGTTTTTACGTATTTTACTTATGTAAAATGTTAATAAACACGAAACATAGGACGAAACTACAAATAGTTTGGGAAAATGTTAAAAAGACCCCCAAAATATTTAAGGAACCCCCCATATTCTGTATGTAGTTACGTGAACAGGGGGTAGAAAATGATGCTTTGCTTCCCCAGATTTGCTGACATTGGACTGGCCCTGGATAAATCTTTGAGACCCTGATGTTCCGATTCAAGCCTGGTTACTTTAGTGTAATATTATATTCTCTCTCCGAATGTGACTTAAGTGAGTTACGGCTAACATGGCCATCATATACCAACCAGTGCTTCACGCCTCTATTTCAGTATTTTCCCGAATAAGCACAAAAAAGTCCATGTTTTACCCCTGTATTTTGTAATGAGGAAAGTTTGTCACGTTTGCTCATCCTATTTCTGAATTTTAATTCTTAACTTAACAAATGACTAAATTTTGAGAATATCGAGTTTTCACAGAACGTTCAGTTGCACCTATTATTGATGGTCTAAAACTGAAAACAAAAATGTTAACAGATATTAAAGTATAGACGCTGATTTACATTTTCAGTTCCTGTTATAAGTGGGAATAGGGTGGCCTAGAATACAATGGAGTGTCCAAAAAATGGAACAGATACTATTATTCCAGAAAATAGCAGCTCAACAGTATTTCCCTATTTTTTTCACGTTTCCCTGTTTTTAATTTGTCTTCCCTTTGAAGAGGAGCAGCCTGTTAAGTAGGAGCACTGAGTTTAACAAGTTTTTCTAGTGAAAACGTTTAGCAGCCGAAATTTCTTTTTTCGTCTCTGTCAAATTAAAAAAAAAACAGGTACGTTCATTCTTAATAGAACATTTTCTATGCCTAGCCTACTGGCTTATCCAAAATATTAAGGAATGGCTAACCACATAAGTTTTGGACACTCCCCTAATAGATGACGTAAATGGCAATATAAACTTAAATTTCACTCCAGTTTTTGAAATTTTGTCAAGGGTAAAATTGGGACGTGAAACTAAATTCTGAAGTTTCACCAGTCATTATCTTTTGTACGAGCGAAAGCTATTTATTTTCTAACTCTGAGAAAATAGAATAAAAAAAGAGAGTACCTGTCACGCCATTAACCATGGCACTCTACAACACCTTGATATCTAAGGTATAAAGGATAGTCACGGCATGACATAGATGAGTTTACTAACAGGGAGTAGTGTACCGCACTAGGAAGTTCGAGAGTTTCAAGGGTTCCAATATTTGCAAAACGTTCCCTGAAGAAACGATGCCATATGTTTAAACGTGAGTGAAATCCTTGCCAACGAAGTTCGTTGTCTCTAGTTTGACCACTGTGCAAGAGGAAAGATAAATCATGGTACAGACGGATATGAAAATACAATATTAGAAAAACCAAGATTGCACCACGACGTTCAAACAACAATAGTGAAAGCGATGTCTTGGAACCAATGTGCATAAGGGTTGATCTTAATTTTCCTTCAGTATTTTGTGAGTCGCCACTGACACTGTTCAAGTGTATCCAGCTCAGACTAATATCAAGGGGAAACTATCTAACAACAGTATTAGAAGGTTGGCTTAATAAGTTTTGTAAGTAAGGCAAAATGATTTGAATCTCGCCTAGACAATTTTTGTGAACGAAGTGAGCCTTTAAGAAAGAAGGATCAGTAGCAATGACCAAGTCAGTGTTCCGATTTGTACCAGAGGTTTTGTGATTATAAATGCCATAATTTTTTTTTCTTTCTTTAAACTAATGTCCATCATGTAGGACCTTTTCGGGTTCGGCTACTGGATGGTTTCTGAAAGCCATAAAGAAATTCTATGACGGTCAGTTTGGATGGAGGAACGAAGTTCTAAGGCAAACATCTAAACATCATCGGCATTAAGTGCACAGTGAGCACTGAGAGGTAAATGTTCCATGCAAATGTCATGAAACAAAGGGCCAAGCACCAAATTCGCAGTAACCCCAGAAGTGACAAGGATTCAAAGAGCACAAGGTCTACGACTTACAACTCATTGACGTCTATTGTCAATGTAGGAATGAATCCAATGAACAAATGATTAGCTAAAGCCCTAAGTAAACTGTTTTTTAACCATCTTAGCGTGCAAGATATGGTCGAATTTTTTACTTAAATCTAAAAAGTAAGCAGCCCCGTCATCATAAAGTTGGCTGACGTGTTCACATGTCACAAGAATATCTGCGGCACACGATGTGCCAGAAAAAATGTACAGTTTTACATTCGGAGAGAAGATTTGTTAAAAGGTCTTCTTTAAGACTTTTGAGAAAATACTGTACAGACTAGTTGGTCGAAAATTTTGAACATAGATAAGAGGCCAGAACTTGGGACAGAGGTAATATTTGATTTATAGATTTTATAGAAAATGTGAAATAGTGAAAGGAATAATTAATTGATGACAAATGAGATTAAGAAGCAAAATTAAATTTGAGTAAGGTATAACAAATAAAATCAATTGTAAAGGAGTTGGTAATGAAGGCTCATCAACTCATCAAAAAGTCCTTTCAAATGTTCTACAAATTGTTTTCAAGCTATATAAACACTTTCAATTTTATATATGAACAATTTCATTTATTGAATCTCTCCACTGTGATATTCCAAGCTACGATGAAATTACCTGTACATAGCCCGATATAAATGCTGTTCTTGAATTCTTCTTCATCTCTGATTTATCTTTTACAAGTAATGCCCCTGCACCATTCATTTTTTTTTTAAATTGTGTCCTATTTCAGGAGGTTTTAGACAGGAGGTGAGTGACTCATTTGTCTTATTCTTTTAATGAGCAAATAAGAGTTTTAGTTCTTTATATTTGGTTATTAGATTTTTTCAAAACCGATTTATGTCAATTTTACACCAGGGGAACAGTCTTTCTTTGCAAGTTTGAAACTAGCAAAATCTGGTCAAATCCATGCTGATCTAGAGGAAGTAGTAGCTGTAAAGAGGCAAACAAATGCCTCTTTATAGATATACATAAAAAAATTGTCAAGTCGAGAAAGAACATCACAATCACAAAAGTCTTCCTTCCAGCTTTCTATGTGATAATTCCGTTTAAAAAGCAGAGTAATCAGCAGTATGAAAATCTCGATTTTGACTGTTTTGTGCCTTCTAGTTAATAAAAGTTTCAACGTTAAAGGACAGCATGCCATGGTCGTTTTTACCAAGAGGAGCCTGCCTTACCAAGAGGAGTATGCCTTATAAAAGTAATAACCACAATATCGGAGATAATAAGTCCATCAGGCTAGGTATCTCACTATGGCGATGTTTGGTTGAGTGAATACCATGCTCGTTTATTATCTGACTTATTTTCTTAAAGAAGAGATGGGTTTAGACGTGCAAGCATTCTACGAGCAGGAGCAGTCGATCCATATGTACCATAGTAATTACCAGCAAATAGTAAATAGCCTGAAGAGAACTTTGTTCCACATCACATTGTCACCGACTCCACAGAGCAGTTGATGCAATGTATATATGTTGTATGATTGAGTCAATAAAGAAGGCAACGCCACCATAAGACCTGACAGTGGTCACCACGAAACAAAATGTAACCTGTCATTACAGCACAGCGAATGGGTGTAGAAGAAGTGAGAGTTGAAGGATATCCGGAGGAAATGTTTTGCAAGCTCATCCATCTTATGTGAGACCAATGACGTTAAAATATCAACAATTTGAGGTATGGATGATAAAATACCATTTTGATACTGAGAAGCATTAGTTGGTTGATTTAGTGAATTTTGTCTAGATTTCTATTTTTAAAGAGGTTTTGGTGCGTTAAATGAAAAACGTATTCAGTTGCATCCTCGATAGGCAGATTTATGTCTGCGTTAGTGGAAGGTTTTTTCCTTATTCTCGTTCACTACAGTATGCTTCAGATGGAGGGCTATCGGAATAACATTTACGCATAATACATTTTTTTTGGCTCGAAGGGGACGACTGTTTGACTTTAATATTCTTATTGGTAAAAACAAGCAAAATGCCTCAAATAAGTCATTGACAGCATCTGCGATCGAACTAGACGAAGTCCGTAATATTCGTTCTTCTCCGTATAGTTTGTCAATTCCATCAGGAATCCCTCCTAACATTATTATAAAGTTTTTTTTAAATTAATACCTGTTGCAGATGTTAGTAAATAAATAATTTTTACACACACGATGGAACCGGATAGGTTAAAATATGGAAATGGTTTTGCATATTTCCAGTTCAGATTTTATCCTGTAGCTAGTTTTGAAAAAGGGAGGTATATCTCCACACATTCATAATGCACTTTAACCCCATCTGGTAGTGCACATGTCCTTAGTTAAACCCTGAATAAATCAGCATCCTTGGACTGGTATTTATCCCTATTTCTATTTTCAGGCATCCATTTCTCAATTCAAGGATGGATTTGAAACCGTGTAATAATTTGACAGAAATAGAAATAGTTGCATACCAACTTAATAAGTACGAGGAATACATTGAAAACTGCAACAAAAAACGAAGAGCTGCGAAGAGACAACCTATGAATTCACACCTCCAGCCGTGAGACCACCCAAAAACGAACATGTCGTACTGTTTGTAAACATTCCTAGCAATGCATTTCAAACAGTACAGGAGAGATTTACATACAGTTTTGCTGCTCTATTAAGTGATGTGGGGGGAAGCCTTGGTTTTTTCTTGGGAGCCTCATTCCTCAGTATATTTGAGTATTTGATAAATCTTACCAGAGAGGTTATAAGTAACATATTTAAAGATAAGAAAGGTGAGTAGCAATGAAATTATTCTAGAACTCACCACTAACAAAAAAGTTATAGGGTTCGTTCAAACCTTGAAAAGTCTTGAATTTCGGTAAATATTCTGTTGTATGCCAGACAAACCTCCATTTTCAGTAAAAATTCGTAATCGGCCTTGAAAAGCTTTAAATTTTCAAATTTGCAGAAAGGAATAGCACTTTCCATTTCAATGACTAATTTTTTTTACATAGCATACTTTACATACTACTGATTAAGAAATAAAGTAGGCATTGGCCTACTCAAAGCTTACTAGTTGATAGTGTTTAATAAATACGAATGCAAACCCATTCACGTTGCCTTTTGGACTTATATGTAAGACTGTATCAGCGGGTTTTCGAACCCAAGACCATTGAAATCAGGCCATACTGATCTCGAACCCATTGGTTTTCCGTCCCTAGTTGATAGTGTGAAATGTTGTGAAGTGTGTTGCACTCCGTATTTATTTGCAGGCATTGGCATCGGGCTATAGCAGCGCATGCTCAGAACTAGAGACAGACGCACTGGCTGGCGATGTTTACCATTGAAATCTTGAAATCTTCCTGGTGAATTTTGGCCTGGAAGTTTAAATTTAGGAAACTTGAAAAGCCTAACGAAATAGCCTTAGAAATTAATGAGACGTTTCTGTACGAACCTTGAAGTTTTTTTTACTGATGCCAACAATTTCTATTTATTCTTAACACTCAATTTTTTTTTCTATTTATACAAACAGCTGCAGTTTTTATTCTTCTGTATAGCCGAAACGGCTGAGATGATTATTGGAACGACACTGTCCATCCGTCCTTCCGTCGCTTTTCTCAACTTCGGACAGATAGAGACTCTAGGTTTTCACGATTAGATACAACGACCAAAAATTAGTTTAAAAACACGGAAAATTAAAACATTGTTTCTTCCATTTAGCTAATAGGCTTTGTCGATTTAACTCAGTAAAATAATAATACTTAATTGTTGCATTTAAACACTACAGGAAAACACGCAACAGTAAAGACAAAATATTTCGTTAACGACACGCGTAAGCTTCATTTAAAATTTTCTTGACACCTTGGTGGATGGATGAATAGGCCTACTCTCGACCAAATTCTTTTGGTTAGCAGCTACTTAGGAAATTTAAAAGGCAGGTAAAAATAGTAGACCTAAAAGCTGAAAATTAGGCCACAAGTCGTCAAACTCCGAACCGTGGTGCATAAATAAATGAGTGGACTCTCGAACCCAACTCTCGATTAGCTGCTACTTACGAATTAAAATGGCAGGTAAAAATTAGATCAAAGAGCTGACAATTCAGCCTGAAATATAAAACCAGGCCGTAAAGCTAATAACCGGCAATTGTGATGGTTACTACTTTTTGATTATATAATATAGTGCACTGTTGCAGAGAGTGATGGAGGTGTGTGAGTCAACTTTACCGAAAGTGGCGAAAGTGCACAGAAGTCTGGTTGTGACTAAGAAGTTGCTGCAGGCGCTTTTTTTTTATTCGTGCTATAGCAACAGCTCTTTTTCTATTTATGCGAACGATTACATTTTTTTTCATATTTATACTTAGCAACGGAATTTTTTCTTCTATTTAGTGTTCAGCAGTACTAAATTATCATGCCTTAGTGGCGGACAATTCTGCACAATAGCTCGGCCTCCTGTTACGTGGTTGAAGTTTTCTAAAATCGAATGAATTAGATTCCCTAACTGGTCTAGAGTTCTTTGTCTTTCTGAAAAAGAGAATAATAATAATATTAATAATAATAATAAATTAATTTATTGTGGAAACACAAAGGGTCAGGGAAGGGAACTTGTTTTATCCACTGACATCCTGCCCAAGTTAACGAGAAACATAAATACAAAATTAAAACATCTCTATAAAACTAAAATTTGAAAATTTGTATATTCAAATTAAAAGCACTGCAGGCAAAGCCCTTGTCTAGTCTAAACTAAGTTTAATATATTTACTGAGATCAACCCCTCTCAGTTTTATTTAAACGAAGCCAGTGACGGTGCTTGGACAACATCAGCCGGGAGATCATTCCATGGCCTCACCACACGGTGCGAGAAGAAAAATTTCCTACAATCCCTCTTAAAGGGGAGAACGACCAGTT
>JAHWFP010243981.1:0-12859 GCA_023313725.1 Lithobius niger
TGCCTACGGTCGATTTATTCCCAGGACTTTTCGTATTTCGGACTATTCGCCCACGGTCGATTCGTTCCTGGACGGTTGAAGCATTTTTTTTTTCACTACATCTTTTTTTTGTGTGTGTAATTCGCGCACTGAGTATCCGGCAGTGCTGGTGGGAAGACTTTAAGGTGTTTATCAGTCCGGCACGAAGCGTGGCCCCCAACAGTTCTAACTGCATGCAGCCAGAGTTACCTATGCCAGATGTGTGCTCGATGTACAACTTATTCTGGCAGCGTGCATTTTGGGGACAAACAAGTCCGGGGATGAATAGTCCGTAGGATGAAAAAGTCTTAGGAACCAAAAGTCCAGGACCAAACTTCCGGGAACGAACTATCCGGAGACGAGAACTTCTACCTTCGTGGGTCACAAACGCACAATACGTCTTGTGTCTTGGCCTCCACCCTAATAATAGACAATAAATCACTAAGTAAAACGTAAACGAAGCCGACAGTCAGCCGAGGGGATAGTAACTGGTCAAAGTAATTTACACCATATTATTTACAAACGCAGATTACAAAAGATTACCACGGATTACTAAGAATACCTAACACTATCATAGACTTGGAATACCTGTGCTTACTTCGGAATACCATGAAATATCTTCGGTTACCGATGGATAACGAATATTACCACTAGATTAAGATCAGAAAACCCATTAGGAGTAACTTAGATTATCAAGATTTCCGAGCTAAAGATGTGTGGTATACATCGGATTACTAGATAATCAAGGAATACTTCGGATTACTGTATTACCACGTGGAATATTTTGATTAACTCCGGAGTACCGCTGGCTTTCTGAGTTTCCTGCATATCAAATTACCTCGGATTACTTGGGATTACAGTGGATTCCTGAAGATGACCACGGAATACTAGGAGTACCAAAGTATTACTAGGAATACTGATAATTACCAAAAAATAATGCGGATTACTCATGGATTACCAATGTAATTTTTTTTTAGTTAAGCCTAGTTTCATTTAGATACCTCGAATTGGATGCCCTGGGTAACAGGAGAACGAGTCGATCTTCAGACTCCCGATCTACATAATAAGATCGTTGAACTCAAGACCATTTTTAAGAGAGACTCAAACAACCACTTTAAACTTGCGGTAGCGAGGATCATCATTGCTACCATGTTTGTTTGTTTGTTTGTTTGTTTGTTTGTTTGTTTGTTTGTTTGTTTTATAGAGCTTAAGTGACCAAATCGCATGCTATATTTCAAAACTGCACTAAAGTCTAATTTAAGCCTAAAGACCGCCCCGGCTACCACAATTTCCACAATGTCAACACCCTCGAGAGCTATACAAAGGGTTCAAAGGGTTTAACGACCGTTAACCACTCCTGGTCATCTGCCCGAAGCCCTAAGGCCCTATGTCTGCAACAGCCAGATTACCAGGTGGTCACCCACCGACGTATCAATCTAGCCCAGTGCTGCTTAACTTCGAGAGCTTTACCAAATCCGACCAACAAAGTAACAACGTTATAGTAAAGCAAAAATGAAAAGTACTGCCTTGCAAAGTGGTCGGCAACAATAAGAATCTAACAATCGCTTTAACAACCAGTTAAAATTTCATCGCTACGTTGCAAAGTCATCGGCATCAACAAAACCGTTGTAAATGAAAAAGAAACCATGCGAGGCAAAGTCGGCGATTTACTTTCTGCCTTTCCCAGAAAAAAAAAACGCCAAAGCCGCCGGACTAAAGGTTTCAACTTTGTTCTACAACAGCGCACTTATTTATTTCCCGTAGAAATATTCAAATGTCAGTGCCTGGAGACCGGGTCCGGTAAATGAGTGCGGGCTACGCCGGGCTTGGTGTGGCTGATTGAGTGAGCGAAGCGAACGAAAATTAGCATTGGTTAGCCAGTATTTTGGTTAGCACAAAAATCTGATTGGTCGGTGTTCTATTTATTGTTGGATTTATGTCTAACTCCATCTGTGCGTAGCACGGGCTTCCTCTAGTAACTAAAAAACAAATAAACCCCGTCCCTGTCATCGTATCCACCAAGGTGACTGCCACCAACGGAAGCCTTTAAAATACAGCTGAAACTAAACCTTTCGTTACGAAGTATGAAATAGAACTTAACTACTAATTGACACATTTATTGTAAATAGAACAATATAAATTGTTTACAACAAACTCAGCGCACTTAAAGTTTAGGTGATTTTGATTTGAAAGGTGGTCTGATTTTTAGTGTTGGAAATCGTGATTTTGGTCTTTGCAAATTTTAGTTTTCAATTAAAAACACCTTACAAAATTTATTTTTATAAGTGACAGTTAACAATCCTGTTAAAGTTTACCTAGTTTGAAGTTAAGCGTTCTGGTAAACCTGACTTAATGCAAAATATTTCACGAATACCGAACTCAAAGTCATTGTTTGAAATACGGGCAATAGTTTTTTGAATAATAAAATACATTTATACCACGGCTGTGACGTCACGTTAACTCAACGCCATGTTAAATTTCCGTTGGTTAAATCCCGTTAACCAACACCGGAAGTGTGCGTCATCGCAAAAAGTGTGGGTTATCAAGTTACCTCACACTTTTGCCGATAACCAACACTTTTGCCAATAACCCACACTTTTGACACTTCCGGATCAGGGGACCGGGAACACACACCAACGACCAAATTACATCGTGAAAAAAAAAAACGTAACGCAATAAAAACGCACAAAACTTAATTACTTAAAAGGAATGAAATCCCATCCCTGCAAACTCTTATACGTCTGGCCAATATATAAGCCATTCACGCTGCGTTAACTCCCCCCTCCCCCTCCCTCCGCAAACTAAAATGCAATGACCTTCATTCATATCGCTACCCTATTACCTAGTTTTTAAACAATTCTCAAATTACAAACGCTCAAAATGAATTACATACCTTCCCAGAATGTCATTCTATCCCTGCAGCCTTTTATCGAAGTTCTATCACTCCGAAAAGCTTCGAAAACACAAGCGACCTGTCTAGCGTGAAATACGGCGAAACGACGCTGCCCAATCCCCCACAAACGGACGCAAACGACGACTCGTCTTCCAACCACTCCACCCTCAGTAAACTAAAATGGAATGACCTTTCACAAAACACAAACAGTTTTAATTAAATACGAGTTAGCTTGACGTCCCAACCTTGATATAAATATGTTATTTATTAAAGAACTATTGGTTATCGATTTTTAAACCAGGGCTGCGAAGATTTGGCCGCTCGACATGCAAATCGTCTCGGGGCTTATCTTCGCAGCCCTGGTTTAAAAATCGATAACCAATAGTTTTTAACCAATAACTATTACTTAAAATCCAAGAAAGCTGGTTTTTTTAATAAGGCACTTTGAACCTTAACACCTATGGCTGCAGGATGTAAATGTTAAACCACAACTCAATAACCGTAGATAAATATTCCAAAAGTCTTGCCTACGGTGGGGATATCCAGTTGAGGGTTAACGTTAACCTTTTGGCTAAACTCGGTAATAAGGAAAAATGGTGATATCCATCACGAAATAAGTTGAGGGCTAAGCAATATTTAGCCTGAAGGTCGAGGACTAACTTAGCACTGAGCACTTAGCCCCGAGCTGTAAAAAGCGGTGATATCCATCTAGTATTAGCGCTATTCCTGAGCTTTAACACCATATTAACAGGGCTAATTTAGCCTGAAGGTCGAGGTCTAAAAAGTAAAGAGTTAACGAAACCCTAACTTAGTCCAACATGGATATCACCAACTTTTTTCTCCAGTCCACTAACTCCCAGGTCGAGGTTTAGTTAGATCCCGGGTTAAGCTAGTCCGGGGCTAGTATAGACCTCAACTGGATATCCCCAGCGCTAGTGTTTAGAAAAATAAATTTAACATTAAAATGTCTAATCATGGAACCGAAAATTCTACAGTTATACGGTGGGCCGCACACCAACGTCGACAAAATGTCGAACAACAGGACATTTTGTCGGAACGTGTCTCAGCATGCTGCAGACGTCTCCAAAACCAAAGAGCTGAGCGCCACACACCGGATGCGACGTTGTTGTGTGACGTCATTAGGCGTCTGACGACAACAAAGCGAAACTCCTTCTAGTTTCGTGTGACGGGACCTCTCCACCAGATGCGACATCTCGAGACGTTTCGTCTTGCAATGACATTGTCGACTCTGACGTTCGGCCACCTTTACCCTATCTTAATTGCCCGTAATAACCCTGTTTTTAACTTACGGAGGAGATGCCGCAATTTTTCCCCGTAGTGTCCCTAAGCATCCTTAGTTCCGTGTGAGCGCTCACTGCATGGAGAGCCTTTCTTTTATCCCTACCGGGTGGTTCCTGGCGATTCTAGCTTGGACCTCAGTGATTGCTGGTGTTTGTGGATTGGTCATTTGGCGATTTCCGGCTATGGATAGGTGGAAAGAGGTCGTGTGACCAATATTTCTATCCTGGAGGTGTTCTCTTATCAGTCCACCCAGGTTTTCGGGTTTGCTAAGCCTTGACCAGGATATAAAAGCAGAAAAATACTGGTTTTGGAATTTTTCCTCTCTTTCTCTCCTTTCCCCTTCCTACTCCCTTACCCTAGCAAAAAGATAGTGAAAATAAAATCGAATTTTTCGTTTAATTAATTAACCACTCAACTGATTTTAACAAACAAGGACTTAAAATAACTGGGGTTTCAGTGACTTTCAGCTGACTAAACACATTTAAAATTCATGGATTATTTTTAGAGGTAAAACAAACATGCACATCATTTTAACAAAAAAAAAAGTCTTGTCGGATTTTATTTTGAATCCAATAAATGCTTTGCAACCAATAAATACAGACTACCATCCTAAATTCCATTTCTAAATGCAATGGGTTTCAGAGAACGTATTCACTACAAGAAAATTAAGAAAATTGACCCCTTCCCTCTTTCTTCTTCCCGTCTGTGCCCGCACTACTTCGTCCACTGCGTGTCCGCTTTACACGAAACTCCAATTAATTTAAAAGTTGGGTAACAATCAACTATACAATTGATTCACATTGCGTAAAACATTTATTTTCACACTAGCGGTCGTACCCGTCTTCGCCCGGAGTTTTGTTCGCCTGTGGTTGTTTCCCAGTTTGCGGCCCTCTTCCCTCCTCCTTTCCTCACTTCCTATCCTACTGCCCATTCCTCTACTTCCCTTCATTGCCTTTGTTACCCGTGGTTGAATTTGGATGGGTAGTTGAATTTGGATGCAACTCCCCATCCTCAACACACGGGCATTCCCCGTCCTCCCCCCCCCCTGGGGGTGGGGGGGTAGGGGTGGGGGTGGGGCGATCCGTACCGCGTTGGGAAAAAAAACCCTGTCTTTCGTACGTGACATCATTTAAGATTTTCCGCTGAGATGACCGCATATAGCAAATTACTCGTCGAGGCAAACAGGACTTTAATAACTAGACACGGCCACGACTCTCTCGTTGTTTTTTGGCTGTTGTCTCCTGGCGCTTCCCATTTTCTCGCCCTGATATTTCCTCAACCCCATGTCCGAACCCGGATTTTTTTTTTCCTAAACGTTGTCCAAGCACCCGTGCTACTTACTATATGCCAAGTGTGGGTTGGGTAGTCCTTGTGGATTCCGCGTGATGCGCGGGCTAAGTTTACATTGGAGTAAACACGCGGAGCCGGGTACGCAATAGTAATCAGTACACTCCACCGGCAGGCCCAACGGGCCCTCTATTGTCACTCCTGGTAAAAAGTCCTGCTAGAAAACGGAAAGTCCTGGTTTCGAGTCCCAGATAGGGCAAACGCCTTTTCTTTCTTTTCTCAGATTAGGGTGCCTTGTATACTCTCCCAAGACCATTCGATAAGTTTAAAAGTTCGTAGGCCTACATGTACAATAGGCCTTTAGTAGGCCAGGGTAGATACGTATGCAAGTAGGTAATGTCGCTTATCGAAAAATGTGGCATAAAATAGTACCTGCTTTCATCAAGGAGTGCCGGAGGGCGAAATACGTTTGTCTCTCCAATACAGATTGTGCCAGAGCCGACTAGATAGTTTTGTGCAGCTATGGTCGCGCTGAACATGATTGCAAATCCATTGGAGCGGCTGGGAAACTCGAAATAAAAAATGGCGGCTTCAATGGAGTCATTCAATTCAATCATGGAAATAGCGATAATACCTTCGGATCTTGACGAAGTACTCGTGCGTGGGCAGTACCGGAAGTTGAAGGTCTACAGTTCGTCACAAAAAATGTGAGCCACGGATGGAGATTCAAGCGGACTGGCTAGTGTCTTGTAAGTCAAAACCAGTTTTTTTATACTTAGCTCCACTCGTCTGAAAAATGAATGCTGGATTAATGGAAAGAAAATTTATTCAGCCAGTTATTCTGATCTAGCTAAAAATTAATTTGCCCTCCTAATCTGACCTAACCTTTTTTTAAGGGATGAATTAACTATTCCTATCGCGGCATTTTCTTTTGGTAACTCATGCTAACTAGTTTCCATCTCCATGGCGACGCTCAAGAACGTTAACTTGGGCAGTGACGCCTTGCCATTCGGTTCGCTGACGATGGCACCCTCTGACGGTAATCGTTGAAAGTTGGTACTATTTTCTCCCAAATATTTACTAGTGGGAGAATAGAAGTGGTGTCACCTACGTACTGTACCCAAAGGTAGGCTTAAATATATCGCTTTGTTTCATTTTTACTAGGCCGCTAAAAGTTAACTAAGTGGTTCTCAAAAGAGCACGCATGGGTTTTTTTTCTTAGCAGATAAAAATTTTTTTTTTAAGACATAGCCTAATCTAAAAGAAAATATCCATACGCCAACCCTTTCACCAAATACTTCCAGGATCCCAGTGCCGCAATTAGGGGTGGTGTAAATGGTGCAAGGCACCCGGGCCCAGGAGGCAGGGGGTCCAAAATTCATCATCAGGGAGCCGAAAAAGGACATAATTTAATGTTGTTTGGTCGTGTTTGGGAGCCCTTTTGTTGCCAAAATTATGACTTAATTGTTTTGTGGAGGGGCCCAGCATTTGGCCCTTGCACCCCTCCTTGGAAAAATCTAGCTGCGGCACTGCAGGAGCCATTGACCATATCAGCCCCAACTCCATTCACATGATAGCCTCGAAGTGAATCTATGCGCCGTTTAGAGGCGTATAACATCAAAAACACTAGGATCTAAAGAAACACCTAGCCAATGTACAGCGTTTGTACTCTGTTACATGGCTGAACCCGGCTTTAAAACAAAGATATTGTACTCCAGAACAAAATGTAGCCTACTGGATTTTTTTTTTTAGGAGGAAAGAAGCCATCGTCTATATCTGAATAATTGTGAAAATAAATTTTAAAAAAACACCATGAATTTTATGATTGCTTGAAAACCATTCAAGTCTGGCCGTTGAAACGTTGCATATATTTTCTACGTTATACGGAAGCTCGCTCGTCGTTTCACTATCGGCGCATGTAAGCGATTCCCTTAGGTGGTTCGGCAGTTGGTAGCGATTCGTCTTTACCCGTGTCAACACTTAGAAGCGCACTGACATGGTGGTTCATGCCAAGAAAAGACAGCGAACACCGTTTTACGGCCCTCACGTTATTTGTATTGATGCCAGATCGAATTTTGGGCAAATAATACATTTAAAGATTATTGTGCATTACTAACACAAAGACTCACTTACGATGGCCGGCAGGTTTTTTTTAGGGACTAAACTGATGTCTACAACCCAGTTTAAGGAGGGTGGGACACGTCCACTACACCCCAAAGTGTCGGGGCGAACAGGCCTGCGTCGCATTACTTAATGGAACCTCTCTCTCACGGCTTGTAAATGCGCACAGGATTTGAGACGTGTTTCAAAGCATATTGCGAAAAATCGCTCTCTAGTTGCTCTAAACGAAGCTAGTTTAATAATCGTGAACTTGAGGAAGGTTCCACAACTTACGTATTGCCTGGAGGAGACGGTTGTGTGTGTGTGGGGGGGGGGGGGGGAGGGGTTGTTTGAGCAAATGTGATAATGATTCTGTTAGGTTTGGGTTGGGGGAGGGAGAAGCATGATGAGTGTTACGTAACACATTAATTTTCCCTAAATTATGTATTGCTAAATATTTTCTGTAAATTCGTTTAGCTAATTTTTTTTTTTTACTTCTGTTTACAACTTGAAATATTTATTTAAAAATTAAAATCACTGGTCATTACTTATAGCCCCCAGGTATACTAAGCGCAAATTTAAAAACGAATTTATCAAAAAAAAAAAAAATGTATACAATCGAAGGGGGAGGGGGTGAAGAAAATTTACGCAGTTTCAGGGGGGGGGAGGGGGGGGGGTTATACCAAGTGTTACATTGGTGTTGCAAAGCAGGACGCGAGTGAAGAGGATTAAAAAAACAGTGTTAAGTAATTTATGTCTGCTCCCTGAAGGCTTTATTATTTTTAAATATTTGAAAATGTTAAAGTTGAAAACTAAAAGTTTACGACAACTTTGTTTTGTTGCCGTAAAGCGTTTCCGTGTCTCCATCCTGTTTGTTGCCGTCTTATCTGGCATTATCAACTAATGAATACGGCAGAAGAGCGCCTTGATTGAAATCTGTGCAACGTCTTAACATTTTAAAATTATTTGCGAGTGGCTTAAAATGTTTATGAAATAATTCCAGCAGGTGTGCTGCTTTCTTTCTCGAAGCACATGTATTTATGAGAAGGGAATGTGCAAGCACGGACGGATTAGGATGTTGTTTTTTTTTCGTGAATTTGAAAGTACATTAGTAGAGCGGCTCGAGGGTTGAATTTGTAACTAAGATAAACAATTTCGGTTAGGATTGATGGAAAGAATAGATCTCCACGTCCTATAAAATTCTAGGCATGTCCATTTCGGGGTATTAGACGGAGTTGCAAGAGCACTTTGAATTCGAAAATCACCATTCGCTTTCGCTGGTACGCCATTACCTCTTCACTTTTAAATAGGCGTAAAACAGTATACCTATCTAAGTTAACACATTTCGGTTAGGACTGATGGAAAGAATAGATTCCCATTTTTCCTAAAATTCTAACTATGTTCATTTCGGGTTATTAGCGCTGGTGCACACGTGCGTTTTTTGGACGCGCGGCGACGCTGCGGCGCCGCTGCGGTGACGCAGCCAATCAATGCACACGTGCGTTTTATTGACGCGCTTTGACGCTGCAGTGCCGCTTCGGTGACGTATGTGCGCGTTCGGTTCCCTAACCTCTTGTACAAAAAATTATAGTTTGAAACCAATGAGACGATATTGCTTTTTTTCGTTTACCTCGTGAACAAAAAATATATTTTAAAACCAATGCGACGAATTTTGGTACATTGATCTACAAATTTAAGACGTACCAGAGGAAAATGTTATACATCCTTTGCAGATTAACTAAAAAATTCGGATAAGTTCTTTAATTACTTTCCAATGAGTCTTCAATCATTTCTGCAGCAACATTTCATATTTCAGGATAGTTCTTTACTCCCCCAATAAACAATTCCATGTCCATTTCTTCGAAATTGGACGCCTTTTTTGGTAACGCTTTTGCGGTAAACGGCGGACGTGTGCACCGCTCAAGTCATCCAAGGTACTCAGAGACGCAAAACACTTTTTTTAACACTGCGGTACCACTGCGTTGACGTGTAGAACTGCGGTGCAAAACAACCGCACGAGCGGCGGGCGGTAACGCAACGTCGACGCTGGTACGTGTGCACTGCCCAACAGATGTCATAAACCAAACCGCAAATGCGGTACCGCACGTGTGCTGGCGCTTAGAGACCTCGAAAGAGCACTTTGAAAGCGAAAATCACTATACTAACCAATTAAAGAAAGGAGCGTTCGTGGGAATTACGCGTGATTTACTTTAAATACGATTTTAAGGGTTGAAAGTTTGCTTTTACGTTAAAGATGTACAGGGTGTCCATAAAAGTCTTTTTTTTTTACAATTTAAGAAATTCATTACAATCGCAATTATTGATGAGATATCTGAATCAAATCTGGCCTACGTGCTAAGTGGTTATCAAAGTTTGTACTCACATTGCAATAAGGTCTTTAAGCACTTTACATTTGTGTAAATATCAGGTACCACGTTGATGATACATGACGTAGTATTATTGTGTATAACTCTATGGTGGAGCCAGTAACTGGGTTAGCTGCAAGGAGCACTGGTGGGCGAAAAGAAGGTCGTCTTACTGAAGGCAATGCTATTAGACTGGATTTCTTAAACCTATAACGCGCGCTATTTTTGTTGTTGGAGAAAACAAATTTTTTTAAGCCTAAGAAATCCGCTCTCAAAGCACTGTCTTGACTAGAAGTGCCGTTGTTTTCCCTTACATTTTAATCTAGTGCACCTTGTAGCTATGCCCTCCAGATGCTATCTCGTAGCCAACATGACGTCACTTGACGCTGCCCTATTTGTTTCAACTCTAAAAAAAATGGCTATCCCTCAAGAGAAGGCACAATGTGTAACATGGATTAATGAAACGAAACTGGATTCGCTGGATCGACTTCTTTTAATGGGAATATGTTAAAGATATCGTGTGTCGAACAAAGGTACGGCATATCACTGACATGAAGCAGAGCATCACAGATGCCATTGTCACCATCCACGAGGCTATGCTACGGCAAACATTGCAAGCAATCGACTACCATCTCGATGTGCTTCGTGCAACTAACCCGATCCATGGTGTGTGATAACCTCTGTAGTCTTACGTGGTAACTTTAACCAATCCCGAGGCTGTACCAGCTCGGAGCACCGTTTCCAGAAGAATTGCTCCTGATGCGGCTCAACCCTATAGGTCCCCCACCAATGTTTTTCATGCCCGTTAGGGTTAAAGGGCCATAGAGTATTATTCCATCCGGACTTCATACTTAAACGGGGCAGTGGCGGTGTGGGCCCCGGTGCAAGAAATTATTGTGCCCCCTCCCCCCTCTCTTCCCCTCTCCCCCACAATAAAGGTTCAATCTGACAAGTCGTCGGGCCGAACAATCACTTCTCCCCTCCTCACGCCCGCAATGCAAATGCGCTCTCCCATTCTACCTGCAGCTAAATAGGAGCCCGGCATGAGTGGTCGATCAATCTGACAAGTCGTCGGGAAGAGTGCCGGAAAAATGTCCCGGGAAATGTGTCCCGGGAAATGTGACCGGCCCCGTGCATTGCACAGGCTTCCTCTAGTAAATATATAATAGCAGGTAACCCGTCTAAGGACATCATGTGCTTGCTAAATTATGTGGTCAAGTCCCCTTCCTCTTTCACCCCCTACTACCCCTCACCCGCAGTCCCTTAATGTGAAGTACCCCGTCCCTCCCCATCACCCTCCACCACCTTACTACCTCCTTACCCCACCTCATTAAGATTTTTAGCATTAAGCACGAGTGAGTTAAGGGGCCTGACCCATGCGGTCAGGAGGGAGGGAAAGAAGGAAGGCGGAGGAAAAGCTGTAAGGGACAGTGTAGCGGCAGAGATCTCGCTACTAATGAAATAGTCTTACGACTTAATAATTTTAAGTTTCGGGAAACGACCGTTCTGCAGTTGATACCAGCACGGAAATAGTATGAAAAGATCGCAAATTGGTGTTGGTAGATGGAAAAACCACAGGAAAGGAGGGGCAACCCGTGGATACAAGCAATAATACCTTAGATGTAAACCTACAGTAAAGCTGTAAAATTAATTATTCATCTCGATTATTTTCCCTCCGTCTTCCCCTTTTCTCATTCGTCCTTTCTTACTTTGGTTTTTTTTTTTTTTGTGTGGGCCCCCCCCCCCCTTCCCCGCCTTCCGGCGGCCCCCCACCCCCCCCCCCCCCCCTGCAGCCGCACCCTTCGCACCCCTCACGTTACACCACTGAAACGAGGGTCCTCCATCTTTTTGGTAGCACGGTTTTGGTAGCATGTCAAGGGGTATAGCAGCAGCAAGTTTTAATCACTGCAATTGGGTCTCGCAGCACACGTTTTAGCTAATGGTTTTTCGCATCGCAAGTTTTGGTTCCACACGTTTTGCAAGCAGACCTTATAGGTAATTCTTATTCCGCGTCAACAATGTGTGGGCACCAGGTGCAGTCTCTGTAATCAGGTTGTCTAATATCTGCCTTAATAAAATATCTGGAAAAATCATCGAAACGGAATATCGCGTAATGGATAATCGTAAAATGGATGAACGTTTAACTGGATAATAAAATAAATGATAAACGTTTAACTAGATAATAATATAAATGATAAACGTTTAACTGGATAATAATATAAATGATACACGTTTAACTGGACAATAATATAAATGATACACGTTTAACTGGATAATAATATAAATGATAAACGTCTAACTGGACAATAATATAAATGATAAACGTCTAACTGGATAATAATATAAATGATAAACGTCTAACTGGATAATATAAATGATAAACGTTTAACTGGACAATAATATAGCTTCGGTTTCTAATGTAATATATGTATGGCCGCAGCAGGGCAGGGACATTAGACGATATTCCATTATACGAATTTCGTGTTAGACGATTTTACGTTATACTGTTTACATTCTTCCAATTATGCTATTTTCCACGTTGACGATTACCCCTCGCCCCATGCAGATGCTGCAGTGCTCACGCTTTCCGCTTAAGGGCGGGTTTACGCAACGACTCTCTTTTGCCTTCTCGCAGCTAGAATTTAATCGTAATGGCGAAGTTGTCGTTGCCATGGTAACAACGCTATCTGGATTAACTAAATCCGACGTTGTTTGAGTAAATGCTTTTAGTCTTAACCTGCTTAACCTGCTTAACCTGTTTAACCTGCTTTGAGTAAATCCTTTTAGGTTAGTCTTAACCTGCTTTTAGTTATAACCTGTGGCAATAAGATGAAGAATTCCTCCCTACGAAATTTTCCCAGTCGCTTCTGAACTCGCAATATTCAGTCTTTTC
>JAHWFP010243990.1:0-14666 GCA_023313725.1 Lithobius niger
CAGTTGCCAGACGTTCGCGAAGGCTGCAAGAGGAAGGCCTTCGATGAAGGAGAGAAGACAAGAGGAGGCAATCAACGAAGGTCCAGGGGGGGGGCGTCCAACGAGGGTAAGGATATTGAATGAAGGACAGGAACAAGGCCTAGAAACGTGAAACGAAGGCCAGGAGACGATACGCTAAGGTTGGACAGGTGGCCGGGCCTTCGTGAAGGCCAAGGTGCGAACGACGAAGGCTCAGGTTAGAGGTGTTCAAAAGGGTGACTACGGTAGGTACAGTGAGAGCCATTTCTGAAGTTGGGTTGGAACGAAGGCAGAGTCTGCAACGAAGCATAATTAGTGGGGAGACCTTCGACGAAGGTAAAAAAGAGCAATTGAAGAAGGTCAGACTGGGTGGTAGTTCAGGTTAAGAAAGCTCCACTGGATGGTACTGTGTGGGTTGGAGACGAAGCAGACGAAGGCTGCGACGAAGGTAGCATTGGCGCAAGAAAGGACGATGCTGTTGATTATTGAGGAGCCGCCAAAGTTGCAGATAGGTTAAGGATCCCAGGTTGAGCTTTTGGTGAAGGGTTAACAAGCAGGAGGCCTTCAATGAAGGGTCTTCGGCTGGGCGTTCGTCTTTCAACGGGCGAAGGTACAGAGTCGGCCATCTTGAGGCATCTTCATGAAGGGGACGAAGGTCGGGTAAAAGCGATGTAAGTGGACAGAGTGCTGGAGGAGAAGAAGATGACCGGCTATGGCTGTAACACCATTTATAGAGGGCCTTGCACATGCTGGACCCGCGCATGTGCAGGTGGGTGTCTGAACTAGGCGTATCCAGAGAGGTTTGATTCCTCCAGGGCAAGTAGCACTCATGAACTGAATGCAACAAATTTACAGGTAGTGGATATTTTCCTCGCTGGCAAGTAGGAACACTGTTCCACCCCCAGAATCACCAGGGACTCTTTCGATTTTTTAATCTGGTGCCAAAATGGAGTTATTCTGCAAGTTGGAACCCTAGCCGAATTAATGCATTTTTCACCCCCATTTTGGGTCTCTTTTTCCTGTAGTATACAAGCAAATCAACAACTTCTCCTTTTACCAACTCATCATCGTGTTTTAAATTCAAAATCTTTCACTGAATAGCCCTCACCGTAAACTGGTAAGACATAAGGAAAACAAAAGTTGGGTTATATTTTTAACCTTTATTGTTTTTATCATCCGACGAGATAAATGTATATTTACTAACCATTAAGTGTAGTTTATATTCACACATAGTTTGGCATATTTCAGTGCTCTGACTAATAGTAAGAAAAATGAAATTTAGTTGAAGTCGAGAGCCCCTGACAAAAATTCGCTTATGTGCAAGGGTGAGGTGGAAACTTCTTTGAATTGGCTATCATTAAGAAATTTATTTCTAAACTAACAGTCGTGCCTGGCTATTTCCACCGACTATAAGATCAAAGGTTAAATGAAAAACCTGACCATTGCCGCAACCCGTAGCAATGGCCAAGTTTTTCATTTAACGTCTGAAGTGATAGTCGGTGGGATTAGTTTGGCAACTAATGTGGCAACTTGGTGGAAGCCACTTTTGTTCTGATATCACTACTTTGACTGGCTGAAACTTGGCAGGTTTTTTCACCCTTGTGGGCTTTGTTTCAAATATACCTTATGACAAACTTACCGTAATCTATTGGCAAATCATGCAAAGATGAGTGGTCTTCTTTATAAACCACGTGGTTCTTCTCGTTTTCTTTATCGAGAGGCTCAATTCGTAAGCCATTCCCCAACAATCCTTCCTTTAAAATAATACAACAGGAAAGTGGATTAGTTAGGGGGCAAATATTAAGGCGATTCCGAACCTTTTTGTTGCATATCTGTGATGCTACATGGCAATATACCACAAGGAGCCATTGCTTTTCATATCTATTTATCCTAATACTAAACTCCAGACAGTGGTTTAAATTCTGTGGCACACTTTATTTCTCCAGCAGATGCTGTGACGTGCTTGCTTGGAGATATCATATAAGTGTACAGTAAATATTCCCGGATCGCAACCAATGTAGGGACGGAAATCCAGATGTGCTTGGAGTTCAATTTCCCGCTCAGCCAGCCTGATATTTAAGTTCAAAAGGCAACGGAAATAGGTACGCATCTGTATATATTGTTAGTCGTAATGTCAAGCAGATAAAGTGCACACACTAGAATTATAGGCTGTTTTTGTGCTTTCCCTTCTTACATTTTACCAAGGCAAATAAAAAAAGGTCAGGAGGTTTTGCCCTCGTTTCAGGGAGAATTTAGGGAAAATTCGACCTTTCCCTTGTTGCGTGTGAACTTGTATACTTGAGTTGATGTAAACGGGATAACATTAATTTAAAAAAAAGTGAGAAAAATGAATGATGCCATATACAACCCAGTTAACAAACTGATGTTGATATTGCATTTTCAAGAATTTCTTGTACGAGTGTAACTGCCGCGCGGAAACGGTCGGGGCTCAAAAACTGTGCGTGCAAAATTCACGAAACTTGGTGGGAGGGTAAGCCCTCCTCCGAACTCCATTATCGATGGTGTCACTTAAATTTTGAACTTATAGTTAATTTTCGCGCTCTGAATAAATGGGTTACACACGCACAGAAGGGTGGACATTTATTTCACATTTCTTTCTTTTATATTTTGTCCTGGTATGGAACTTAGGGTTTGAAAAGAGAGTGAAGTCTCTGCAAATTTTGAGTAATATAATGGCGTCTAACAGTGCTCTTGTGCAAAACTATTGGGGTTTGAAGATATCATAAAATCGACGACAGCCGGGAAATACGTAGGCCAGTCCTACTTGACTCACCTCCTGAGGGCCAAAGCTGCGTGAGTACCACAACTAACGTAAAAATAATCTCGGTGGCTCTTTTTAGTTTTATTTATTTTTTTTGTAAATACTGAAAAAAGAAACTTACCACATGTAAACCATCATCATCGTTGACATACAAAGAACCCTCTCCACCCTTAACCCTGTAGTATTCTCCTTCATCTGGTTTCCGATTTATCTATAAGAGACACACAAACATATGCTCATAAGTTTAAGAAATTTAATCAAGTGCATTTCTAACGGAGAGTTAAGTCCTTGGCCAAACGAAGGAAATAGACTTAAAAGAGCTGCCCTTGGTAGAATACAAACGAGAACGGCCTTGGACTTGGACTGGACCCA
Organism: Lithobius niger; assembly: GCA_023313725.1. NCBI lineage: Eukaryota > Metazoa > Arthropoda > Chilopoda > Lithobiomorpha > Lithobiidae > Lithobius > Lithobius niger. The sequence goes on from JAHWFP010243990.1 coordinate 3,173, forward strand.
AGACTCCCGGCCAGTGCCGGATCTAGACAAGGGGGCGCCAAGGGGGCAGCTGCACCCCAACCCACCACTGGATCACCCATTGCTCCCCGCGTACTTGGCCGGACGCTCTACCAACGTGTAGATGATCCTGGCTACATTCCGCTTAGAAGCAATTCAACGTTTCAAGGGTGACTCTTTGTTTCGCGAATTCTATACCTAGGATGTATGTTTATTTATTGCCTGCCCAAAACGTCTAAAACAATAAGATTTTAAGTGAGGTAATTTAATCAAATGTAGGCTGTATTTCATGGTGAAAAAACCTCATGACGCTTCAAAAAAACAGTTTGATTAACAGAAACCGAAGGGAACTGTGTTCTGGTTAATAGGTGTAGGTTTCAAGATCGCCCGCCAAGATAAAACGATAACATCCAGATAAAATATATATGAGCATGACGACCACTAGACACGTTGTGTCTTTACAGCAAAGGCAGTTAGGCTGTTTTCAGCAATCTGTGGATAAATAACATGGGACAGAAAAGGTTGAAACTTGTTAGATCGGGAGACTTTGGTCACCTGTCACAGCTTAACGTTTTCTTGTTGAAAAAACGACGTGAATAACGTCGATATTTGCCTCATCAAGACACACGCTAGTGTGTATCCCGCCAAGATGATAAACGATAATGCCTATCCAGATAAAACATATATAAGCATGGCTACCACTAGACACGTTGTGTCTTTACAGCAAAGGGAGTTTGGCTGTTATCAGCCATCTGAGGATAAATAAGAATGCGACAAAAAAGGCTGATATCACGACTTCACACGGCCGAAAACCTTGGCGGGAATCCTTAACAAGTTTTGTTTTGGGGTAGATCAAGACACACGCTAGTGTGTCGCCTGCCAAGATAAAACGTAACATCCAGATAAAATATATATATGAGCATGACGATCACTAGGCACGTTGTGTTTTACAGCTAATGCAGTTTGGCTGTTTTCAGGCATGTGAGGATAAATAACATTGCGACAGAAAAGGCTGAAACTGTTTAATGGGTAGACTTTGGTCGCCTGACTACATAAAAGACACTGTTAGTAACACAGCTTAACGTTTTCTTGTTAAAAAAAAAGACTTGAATAACGATGATTTTTGCCTAATTACTTAATACTTACTACGTACTACGTACTACGTACTACTAACGCCTTCGCCTTTTTTTGTATCACGAAAATAAATTCTTCCATATTCTTCCATGCGGTGAATAAAGCTGGTTCTTAGTTCATTTTGCCGGTATTGCTCTGTAGATGTGCCTTTTTCATATGGACCTTTCTAATTGGTAAAGTGGTTCAAGGGTTAGGGAGCTCCAAACCTTTAAATTGATTGTTTCTCATTGTTTTAAACATTGTTATTATGCAGCAATGCCAAACCGATCATTAAATAAATCCGTGCGGTTACAAGGAGATACTTCAGTACTAATAAGAAATCCTAATTATTTGAAAAAAGGATTAGTGAAGACCAAAAAATGGATTTCATCAAAAAAAAGAAAGAAAGAAAGAAATGGACCAGAAAACTAGATTGGTGTTTTCATCATGGATTTCATAATGAAATGAAATTTGTACCAAACATTTCTGAAATCTACCCCAAAACAAAACTTTAAACTTTAACGTTTGAATAATATATATAATAATAATAATAATAACGTTTACCACAGAGTGGAAGGGCGGCAGAAGGGGTGTGAGACCACTTACTCTGCTCCTGCGATAGAAAAAAAAAAGAAAAAAAGAAAGGAGTAAAGAAAAAGAGTTACAGGGAAGAAGGTAGAGGGCGTTTCAGAAATTTGTGTAAGGGTTCCTTGCGTAGTTTTGAGTGGAAACCATAAAGAGTTGGTGCACCAACAGTGTCACTGCTCAGAGCATTCCAAATGGGAATAATGCGAACGGAGAAAAAATTTCTGCGGCAATTCCTGTGGGAGATAGGAAACACTAGTTTCCAGTCGTGGCCACGTGTATTAATAGCCTGAGGAGCTAGATCAAAAAATGGTAGATCAACCCTGAAAGGCCCACGGAGAATCCTGTAGACGAGGATGAGGTCAAAGCTCATTCTACGAAGTTCAAGGAGTTCAAGGCCGGATTTTCCCAACCGTTCTGCATAACTAAGCTCTCTGAATCCCGGCAAGTTCTTCGTAAACCGACGTTGTACTCGTTCGACGCGGTCGATGTCCCCTATAAGGTACGGCGACCAAACCGGGGTAGCGTACTCAAGGATGGGCCGTACGTAGACCCTGAACGCCCAAACCTTAGTCGGGACATCCCCAGAGGTAAAACAACGGTTCACAATGGCAGACTTGGAATATGCCAAAGTACAGATTTTCCTACAATGCAGTGAAGATTTCAAATCACTGGAAAACCAGATTCCAAGGTCACAAACATCAGGGTATGCTGGGAGTGGTTTCTGATCCAGAAGGTACAAACAACAGGGATTAAGGTTTCCCACATGGAAGGAGCAACACTTCTATACCGAAAGAGGGAGTTCCCATGTTTTAGACCACTCCTCAACATGTCGGATCTTCTCCTCAAGGACAGGAGAGCAAAACGTGGAAATGTTTTCAGTACCCACCTTTAAATCGTCGGCAAACTTAAACCCATAACAATCATTGCCGGTGAACTGTAGGTCATTAATGTATAGCAAGAAGAGAAGAGGGCCCAAGACGGACCCCTGGGGGACCCCACATGGAACCTGAATCCCGGTCGAAGAGTGATTGTCTACAATCACCCTCTGGGTACGATTAGTCAAAAAAGCAGCGATCCAAGATTTTAGGGAACTAGTAATACCACAGCCATCCAGCTTAAGAAGTAATTTTCGGTGGACGACCGATTCGAAAGCTTTTTTGAAGTCAAAATAAATGGTATCGATGGGATTCCCACGTCGAGGGCACTGGTCCAGCGATCCAACACCATAAGCAACTGGTGGGTGGTCGACCTAGATGGGAGGAAGCCAAACTGATCCTGTGTAATAACATCGTGAGTTTCAAGAAAGACAATCATTGTGTCCCTTACGATAGATTCCATAACCTTGCAAGCCACACAGGTTAAAGCAATGGGCCTGTAGTTAGTAGGATCAGATGAGGAACCCTTCTTAAAAATAGGTACCACAGTCGCGGATCGCCAAGCTGCAGGAAGGCTACTTTGAGCGTATGAGATCGAGAAAAGTTTTGAAAGGGGGTAACTAATTTCGCCCAGCAATTCACGAAAAAGGAATGCAGAGAAGCCGTCAGGTCCGCATGCCTTACTAGGTTTAAGTTTTTTTAGGGTAAGGTATACGAGTTGTGGAGTAAATGAAACATGCGGACAAGAGTTGGAAGGATCCAGTAGCTGTCGCACCGGAGTTTGTTGGTTTCCATCATCAGATATGGTATTGGATGCAAAAGTGTCACAAAAAAGCTGCGCTTTTTCAAGACTGTCTGAGATAAGATTATTTTCCAATTTGAGGGGAGGTATCCTGCGGGATTTGGAGTTAAGTTTGCGATAAAGTTTAAAAAGGGAAGCTTGATTTCCCTCCCGTATAGTGTCAACCTCCCGGGATTTATGCCAAGCCTCCTGGGTGTCAGAATACAGTTTACGTGCATTGTTGTACGCAATAATAGTATCAGGACTCCGATGAGACTTTAGCTTGTGCCAGCATTTTAGCTTCAATCTGCCAATCTTAGAAATGTGACTCGGCTGTGAACCCTTACTGGGGTAGTGAGGCCTAGGAGGGTCCCGGCACAAGAGCCCGGTTAGTCGGTGGGATTAGCTTGGCAAAAGAGCTTGACATTTGATATCACGACTTCACACGGCCGAAAAGTTTGGTGGGAATCCTTAACAAGTTTTGTTTTGGGGTATATTTCAGATATTTTTGGTCCAAATTACTGAAATCCAAGATGAAAACACTAATCTAGTTTTCTGGTCCATTTTTTTTTTCTTTCTTTTTTTTTGTTGATGAAATCCATTTTTTTCCTCATTCCAATTAATGGAAACATCAATCTAGTTTTCATGTTCATTTAATTATTTTTTGGGGGGAGGGGAGGGGAGCTATCGTTAGATTTTGAGGACAGTAGTCATCTTTTTTTTTAATAATTAGGCTTGCTTATTAGTACTGAAGTATCTCCTTGCAAACGCACGGATTTATTTAATGTTCAGTTTGGCATTGTTGCATAATAACAATGTTTAAAACAATGAGAAACAATCAATTTGAAGGTTCGGAGCTCCCTAGCCCCTGATAGTCCATGCTGTTAGTGCAAAAGCATTTCAGTTCCGGCAACAAGCTCCATATTGCACATGGAAGCTGGTCACATGTTGTAGTTTTCAAATCCGCCGGAAGATACTACCGGAAGTGACGACGTATAGCCGTGATGATGTCATCAAAATGGCCACCACGCAATGTACTAAATCTTTATTATCTCCGGAACTAATTGATCTATCCTACCGTGCGACCGATTGTTGGAAAGATAATTTAATTTGCTAAAAGAAATGCCTGAACAATATATGCAATAAATCTGTAAGGTTTGGTTTAATCTGAAGAAAAACATAATACGACTGCTGTGCGATGTACTAATTCTCATTTATATCCGGAACTAATTAATCAATCTTTTCTTGCGAACTATCGTTGGAAGGGTAATTTAATTTTCTAAAAGAAATGCCGGAACAAAGTACGCCGTAAATCTATTAGTTTCTGCCCAATTTAAAGGAAAGGACATTATGACGTCCCCAAAATGGCGACCATGCAATATACTAAATTTCGTGATCTTCGGAAATAATTGTTCAATCTTATTTTGCGACCTATCATCGGAAAAATAATTTAATCTTCTAAAAGAAATCCTTGAACAATGTATCCCGTAAATATGTTAGTTATTGTTTAATATGAAGGACACTAACTCAGCTCCGGGAGATGACCGTGCTGGATGGGAAGTGGTGCGCCCTCGTAAACCCTCGAAGCGTAGGAAAGTGTCGCGGGCTCAGTCCTCCCTGGCTGGTTCTCCGCCTCTCTCCAAACAGCAGGCAGTGGACCACCATAACAGGTTTTCTGTGCTGACTTCAGATGCTGCTCTAGTTTGTCCGCTCCCTGAAACCCACGTGTCTTCTAGTCCTGCAAGTGTCGCTCACTGTGCTGCCGACATCGTTGGCCCCACACCCACTGGCAATGATCAAATGTGTGTCGATGCTGATGGCTCCGGCCATAACCCTAGTTGTGTTGAGGGTGCTTCTATTGTTGCGGTTAGTGACTGTGCATCGGTTCAAGGGGTTGGTTTATCTTCTCCCGAGATGGATTCCATGTGTTGTGCCAGTTCCCCCTTTGGTTTGGCAGAGCTGGGAAGTACTACGGATTGGGCCAGTAGTAGTGAGGAGCTGCAAATCCCAGATTTAGCCAACACCAGCTTAAGTGATAGTGTTTGTAGTTCCAACACGCTTGGGGGAGAAGATGTAGTGGAGCTGCTGGAAGTCCAGGTGACCCCTTAGCTCTGACCGGTTTCCCTGTTGTTGCTTTTTTACGGCCTGTGTTTCCCTGAACTACCCTGGCATTCCCTTTTTCCTCTACCCAAATCATAATTCTCGATCTGTTCCTGGAATGTTGGAGGAGCGGCTAACAAAGTAGAGGATATAGAAAATTTTGTGTGTTAAGTTTGATATTTTGGGGATTGTGGAGACCAGACTCCCTGCAGGGCTCATGCTTGTCCTTCAGGGGTAAAGTGGCATTGCGGGCCCGGGGCCCTCTGGGGTTCGCATGTTCATTAAGAACGGGATAGTCTTTTGCCCACCCCCCTTTTTTGACCTGTGCTGTAATAGATTCATGTGTCTTCAGAATTTGGTGGGAGAACAAGTGGGTTACCATTGGTTTCGTGCATGCTGTTGGGCGTTTTTCTGAGCATGAGTGGGTGGGGTGGGTTGAATCGCTCCCTAGACCACTTGTGCTGGGGGGCGACTTCAACGCTCATCACTGGCTCTGAGGCAGTGCTAGCTGCAGCACCAAGGGGCGCCTGATTGCTAATTCACTGAACTGCCTTGACCTGGATGTGATCCAGTCAGGGGTCGCCACTTTCTTGAGGCGCCATAGCGGGACGTTCGAGGAACTGATCATGGACTTGTTCCTTTGCTCTGCTGGACTTGCTCCTATGTTTTCTTTTAAGGTCTCCTCGGATCTTCAGGGTAGTGACCACTTTCCGGTGGCCCTGTCCAGCGACAATATACAAACCTTTGCTCCGGCTTCTCAACGGCACTTCAGCGGTCCGGTCGTTGCATCTGGGGACTTTGCTCCTTGGATTCGGAAGTGGGTTAAGAGGAAGTCAGCCCTCAGAAGGCCTGGAACTATCAGGCCTGGTAGTTCTAGGAAATTCCCAGTGTGGTGGACACCGGCTTGTCGGGTTGCCATCAGGGATAGACGGAAAGCCTGGCAACGGTTCCAGCGTGCTAGAGATGATATCAGATGGTTCAAATATGTTGGGGTCGCCCAGGAGACGAGGTTTATTCTCCACAGGGAGAAAGCCCAGTATGGTTACAGGCTTTGTGATCAGGTCTCACAGGTATGCCACTGGCACAAGTTTGGTCTCTTGTCCGACCGCAGGATGCACACCCTACGGTTTCGTGGGTGTTTGGTGACAAGGGGGAGGTCCTTCACGGTCTGGAAATGGCTGCGGCATTCAAGACAACTTTTCTGCAGTTTTGGGGTCCCCAAGCGGGCCCCCTCCACCTCCTCCTCTCCCTTCTGCTGTCTGTGGGGTTTCTGAGCATCTCGATCTCCCGCTCACTCTGCTTGAATTTACTGCAGCGCTCAATTCCTGCAAAGCTGGAGGCACTTCTGGGATTGACAGGGTCTCGTATGCCGAGCTACAGGGTCTTGATGGCTGCGGACGATCTGAACTGCTCAGGTTTCTCCAGAGTAGGTTTGATGGTGTGCCAATCCCGCAAACTTGGCTTTTCTCTGTCCTCATCCCTGTATTGGGGAGAGGCAAGGTCCATTCCAGCGTAAAGAGCTATAGGCCTATTGCACTTCTCTCCTGCCCTCAGAAGGTTTATGAAAGAATTCTCATAAACAGGCTTGTGTGGCAGGAGGAGAGGTTGGGGAAACTTTTCGGCGCACAGTTCGGATTCCGGACACATCGTGGGGCTCAGGATGCTATCCTGTATCTTGAGTCGGGCATTTGTGAGGCTTGGCTTAACGAATGATTCGCTGTGGCTGTCTTCTTGGACATCAGGGCTGCTTATGACATGGTGGACATATTGTGGCTTGGGCATGCCTTCGATGACCTGGGAGTAAGCTTGAAGATGAAGAAAGCTATTCTAGCCCTCCTGGGACTCGGTGCTTTGCGACCAGGGTTCACGGTTCCTGGTCCAGCGTTTTGTCAACCGACAGAGGTCTCCCGCAGGGCAGTTGCCTTAGCCCCGCCCTGTTTGCTGGGGTAATCAATGTTGTGCTTGTGGAGCTTAGCTCCTCCGTCAACGTGGTTCCTATGCCGATGATGTGGCTCTGTGGCTGGCTGGTAAGGACTTGTTGGTTCTCCTGGCCTCTCTGGAGTGTGCCATTGAAAGCTGCTCTCGACTTTTGGCTATTAGGGGGCTCTCTCTGTCTGTGGCTAAGACTGAGTTGATGATCTTTCACCACGGACAGGCCATTGAAGGTTCTATCGTTGTGGATGGCTTGGTTGTCACGTCAAAGCCCAGGGTGAGGTACCTCGGGTTTTGGCTTGACCCACAACTGTAGTGGACTCATGATGCCGCTGCGGTCAGGGAGAACATCTTGAGGCGGACCAATGTGTTACGTGCGATTGCAAACAATAAGACCACAGCTCAACGTGCTATTGTCACCACCTTTTACAGGGTGTATGTGCGGGCCTACGCAGATTTTCATGCTCCCATTCTTGCCGGTTCCAACCAGGCTATTAGGAGTGTGCAAGTCGCCTTGAATGACTGCCTGCGGACTGTCCCAGGTTGTTTGCCATCTACCCCAGTACATGCCCTCCTGGTGGAAACAGGCGAGGTCCCATTGGACCTTCGGGCCAGGGAACTCCTCGTCAGGTTATGCTATCGGGCCATTAGGAGAGGCAGGGTTCGTATCATCGAGGAGTATGCATCTCTTCCGCGCCGTGGGCTTCTTGGTGCACCAGGTTTGGGTGCGTCCCTCCTTCTTGACGCCGGACTTGCTGGCTTCCCAAGGCCAGCCCTCGTCCACTAACCGTGGCCGTGGGTCTGGTGCGGGGTCGCGAGTTCAGCCATCCTAGTTGCTGGCGAGGCGCCCGGTGCCCATGCCACTTGTACCCAAGTTTTCTGTGACGCCTCTTTCTTTCTTGAGGCTGCGGACGGGGGTATAGGCATTTGTATTTGGAAAACAGTTTTTTTCCTGAGGGCTCTTCTCTCTGCCTTTGTCGGAGAACTCACTCCTATTTCTTCGGCATTGGATATTGGCATTGGCGTCTCCCCAGGTTCTGCATCCTGACTGATTCTCTTGCTGGAATCGGTTTTTTGAAACAAGGTTTCAGTACTATGTTAGTGGCGCATCCAATATTGTACGAGGGATTGGGTGGAAAATCTACACTGCCAGTATGTCTGGGCTCTCGATTGTTGTTGCCTGGGTCTCGGGGCACTCCGGGATCTTCGGCAATGAGGTGGCAGACAGCCTTGCCAAGCGTGGGTGTGAAGGGAGGCGTAATGTTGTGACATTTCCTGTGAGCCCGGGGAAGATGCGCCCTGTCGTCTTCAGAGTCTTTGCCACTTTGTGGGCTGACAGGTGGGCTGGCGGGCCCACTGGCCATGCCCTGTTCGATATTCATCTCTGTGGCTACGCCTAAAGCCTTGGGCTACCTATTGCGCCGGGACTCGGGCCTGATCTCTAGGATGCGGACTGGTCACTTCCAGCTCCGTGCGCATTTGTTTCATTTCGGGTGGGCGGGTTCCCCAACCTGTTCGTGTGGCAGGAGCCCCGAGACAGTCAGTCATTTTCTTCTTGACTGCCGTCTGTGGGCTGGTCGACGTCATTTTCCTCTTTGTGGTGCAGAGAATCGTTTGCACCAGGTCTTAGGTGTTCACCCGCATGCCACATCTCGTCATCATTCTTTGTATAGGGTCCTTAAGTTCTGTAAGGCCTCCGGTCGTTTCACCCAGGCTGGGGGCCCTTCCTAATCGCCGCTCCTCTACCCAACTACTCGCCACCTCCATAGAATTTGTGCAGGTGGGACCGACTTTCTGGCTTTGACACGGACTTTTGGGCCTGATGGGTCGCCTGGTCTTCTTGGTAGCATGTGCGTTGGGGTGTAACAGGCAGTGTGACTTTGTGTGCGTGTCAGGCGGTGTAGCTCTGGAACTCCAGGTGACTTTCTCCGTATTGAGGCCAGTGAGGTTGCGTTAGTGGTGGTGTATGATTAGCTTAAGTTAGGTTTAGGTTTAGACTCTAATTAAAGAAACAAGAAACATAATGTGCATGTAATTATTGTTGCTGTATATGTGGTTCTTTTGAAAACGGTAAATTATTAACGCTATATCGTCGTACTGTACACAACCCGTCACTTGAGCAGTGGCCTTCACAGGCACACGGAAATGCACAGGAAAGTCATTGTTTAATATGACATCTCGTATCTCTCTTATTGCACGTCTATAGAGGCTACATTACCCCAGCAGTTGTCATCCATCCCAGAATATCAATTCAGCCGATTCTTGTTGCCTCCCCTTAAATGACTGTCTGAACTGTCATGTCATCACCCTAATTCTGATAACCTCATCCTGCTGAATATGAAGGCCTGCGATGCATGCATACCTATTTTGTTTTACATGCGATGACTTCAGAATGCTTTCTGCCCTTCCTGGTGTTGCAACACAGGCTTGACCAAAGTTTTCATTCTAGCTACTACCTGCTAATTCACACCCAATCGTTGAAATTACAGCCATTTCTATGCGCAGTTTTGTGATGGTTGATCGGCCTTAAACTGGTGTCTGTGATGGATTAATCTCCTTAAGAATACTTATTATAATGTTCATGGCACGGAGAACCATGGATGAGGAATTCACATTATATTCTAGTAGTGGGAGAAGAATTGATGTGAATTTACATTTGAAAACTTCATGGATGTTTTGACAGGAATAGAAGGCTACCCAGGATAACCCTTTACCTTAGTGGTCAGCCTTGCTTCTGGTGGATTCTGATTAGGCCATCATTTCCACGAGTGTATCAATGATTTTTTTTCTTCGCTGGAGTAATTTTACCATTGGTAACGGTGCATCACATGAACATTTAGTCGTGTGTGAGGAAGACTTGTAGAGGACTCGGGCAAGCCTATTTTGCTTTATCCTTCGATTGTCCTAGGCTGAGACTGGTTGTCACAGACATACCTTCTTGTGGGTTAAAGATGAGACATACCTGTTCCATGGAATGAGTTCGCTGATGTACTGAAGGCTGTGTTATGATGTATATTATCAATTGCAGCACACGTGAACACATTATAGATCACAAACCGCAAAATAAAACCAACTTTAATTACACATATAAAGTTATAATAACTATGTGTATATTATGTTTTCCTTCAAATTAAACAAGAGAGACTTATAGAATACGTTGCAGTTCTTTGGGCAAATTAAATTATATTTCCAACAATTGGTTGCAGGATAATATTGATATATGCATTCCGGAGATACCACAGATTAGTATATCTCATGGCGGTTATTTTTATGAAGCTGTAATATGTTTTTCAATGTATTAAACAAAAACTAATATATATACGGCAAACAATGCTCTCGCAATTCTTTTAACAAATTGAATTATCTTTCCAACAATAGGTTACACTATAAGATTGATCTATTAGTTCCCGAGATACACGAGATTTAGTATATCGTATGGTGGCCATTTTTAGGACGTCATAATGTGTTTTCCTTCAAATTAGGCAGAAACTAATAGATTTACGGCAGACATTGTTCCGGTATTTCTTTTATCAAATTAAATTATCATTCCAACGATAGTTCTCACGAAAAGTTCGATTGATTAGTTCGGGAGATAATTTAGAATTAGCATGTAACACAGGAGTGATTTTATGTTTTTCTTGAAATTGAACCAAAACTAATAGATTTATGGCATACATTGTCCAGGCATTTCTTTTAGAAAGTTAAATTATTTTTCCAACAATAGGTCGTATGTTAGGATTGATCGATTAGTTCCAGAGATAATAGACGTTTAGTACGTCGCATGGTGGCCATTTTGATGACGTCATCACGGATTACTTCGTCACTTCCGGGAGTGTCTCTCGGTGGATTTGGAAACTACAATGTGTGTACAGCTTCCATGTGCAATACGTAGCTTGTTGCCGGAAGTGAAATGTTTTGGCACTTTTTGTCGCTAACGGCATGTACTATGAACCACTTGACCAATTAGAAAGGTCCATATGAAGAGGGCACATCTACGGAGCAATACCTGCAAAATGAGCTAAGAACCAGCTTTATTCACCGCATGGAAGAATTTATTTTCATGATACAAAAAAAGGCGTTAGTAGTACGTAGTAAGTAGTAAGTAATT